>VDFB02256291.1:0-80139 GCA_007258455.2 Sequoia sempervirens | reverse complement strand
ATTTCCATTTGTAGTCTTTTTTGTCAATTTGATGGCAACTTTCTTTTTTCATTTGCATTGCTTTATGTTTTAAATTGGTATGCAAATATTTCATAATCAAAATTTTCTTTAAGAAAAAATCTAGATTTTTCTACATTTATTTCATTCCAATATTTACCAATTATTATTAATTGTTTAATCTAGACACATGCAACTAGAATTTGCACCACATCCATGCACAAACGCATACTCTCAACATATTAACATACATATAATTTCTATCCACATAATCCTTGAACCTCCTTTAAATACAACTATAGACCCCTGATCCAAAATTACATCCTCTACCTCATACCCAAAACGATGAATTAGAGTTTAGTTTAATTTTATATATTAGTAAAATCAAAATTGAGCCAAAAACGCCGCTTGCCGTTCAATTATTATGATAGATATAATGTTACATACAATTATTTTCATCTGGCCTATTAGCTCAGTTGGTTAGAGCGTCGTGCTAATAACGCGAAGGTCGCAGGTTCGAGACCTGCATAGGCCATTTTCGTATTTTCGCGTATTTTACAGTGCTATATTTATTTTATATACGAAGATTAAATACCGTTAAGATAAGCACTAAGTATTTGTCAAAGGGCTTTTTAGTACTTTATAAACTTCTCAAACAACAAATACATGGACACTTTTGTCACTCGTGTTATGGGCAAAATAGCTTTTTTCCAAGCATTTTAATTAGCAATCGTATTTAAGAATATAATTTTAAAATTTGAAAGTAGATTTTTCATGCAAGACAATTTTGTCATTCTTGTTTTTGGAATTATAGGTTTCTTCAAAGCATTTAGTTTAGCAATAGTATTTAAGAATACAATTTTAAATTAATTTTAAATTTGATGTTTTTCATTTAATGCTATAAGTCATATGTAATGATAAATTAAAATTACTCTATTGAATTAGTTCTATCAATGAGTCATGAAAATAAAGAGCAATCAATCTTAGTGTCACATTCCCGTCAATAAGGACCTTTTTCACGTGGACCTTACATGGTCAACAAAACAAAGGAAAGAATAAAGAAAATTACTTGGGGTCGTGATATTTTCCATCAATGACCCAACAAGGATAAGAATGCCATTTAGATAATCATCTATCCCTTTTATGATGGGAAAGGAAAGGAAAGGTCCTTTTGTAGTCCACGATACTAGGCAATCTGTTTTTGGGTCTACATACAGCTTATAGTATATGGGACTCCTCGTAATCCCATTATGAGGGAGGCACCTAACTCGTGCTCCACAATACGAGGTGTACATACCTTATGTGACCTCTCTTTCAAGAGTACAAGTTCTCCACCATTAGGCCAACTTAGGGAGACATCTCAAAATTAATAAGGATTGTGCAGGAGATGGAAAAGTGGTGTTTGTGCCATTAATATGGCATGGCAACCCTCTACTTAGTGCAAAATGGCAGGACATGTGGGGGAAAAGGAGTCGCATTAGCCAATAAAAACCCTTGTGACCATTCCTTGACTGATTACACATGCAGATATAGAGAAAATGCAGAGAGAGGGAGTAAGGGGAAGAAAAAAGGATAGAGGGGTGTGAAAAGAGGGAAGGAGAAATTGCATGGAGGAAGGAAAAGTAAGGCATGAGGGGAAGAAGTCAAATATGAGATGTCGTCAGATTTTTCTCTGGTGTGGAGTGCAAGAAGGAATGGAGAGAAAGGAGTTGCAGAAAATGAAGGAAAATGGTAGGTCAAACAAAAGAAAATGCAAAGGAAAGGAAGATAAGGAGAAAAAAGAGAGAGAGAGAGAAATGAAAGGAAGACAACTCAAATGGTGAGAGGGATGGAGAGGAGCACAAAGATAGATGCGCCATGACAAAAGCTATGGTATGGTTTGTGATGGAGATGGCTCTGATAAGAGGCCAACATTGAGCTAGCTGAGTAGATTTTTTGTGACTACATCAAAAATATTTTTTAATATTTCCTAGAGTCAAGTACCCTCCTTCAACTCTACTTTTCTAAGATAGTATTTAATTGATTTGGGTTTTCTTTATTAAATATCAGATAATTTATCCTATTTCTTGGGTATGTCCTACATATCTTTAAGACATTCTCTCAAAAGTTTAGATTCCTTGTATAAGCATAGATATTGTCATTAATAAGGAATCTTTGAGAATTTCAAGTTAGTTGAAATATGTAATTTATTGAATACTTAGTTTGAATTATGTGATTTAAAGTCGTCTTATTCAAGAAGGCAATATGCATACATTTGTTCATTGCATGTTTATTCAACATGATAATGAGAATGGCACTATAATACATCAAAACATATGGATTATCATACTTTAGAATTTATAATATGTTGAAACCTCTCAATGTATAATTCATAGTATAACAATTAGTTTGTCATAGGACAATCTTGTCATATGGTAAGTATGTTAACCTCTATTTTTGGAGAACATGTATGGTCTTTATGACTATTAACTTTATCAAATTTATTGGGTGTATCTTCATGTAATGATCTAACAAATACATTGTTTGCACTATCTTGACCATGATGTAGGTATCAATCAGGCTTGAACAAGTTTATAAGTATTGTTGGATGCCTTCTCATAGATGGATAATGCACTATAGTTTACATGATATATAATTTATCGTGAAGACAATAGTTTTAAAGACTATGCCAAAGAATCCTAGATCAAATACTTAGCTACAAGATAACCTTATAATACAAATCATATATAATTAATATGAGCCTTGGAACTTGGTTGCATAATACTATAAGGGTGATTTTTTTAGAGGCACTACAGCCATACTTTACTAAAAATATCTTTAATGGTGAAACTCAATACTTTCAATAATCCATTGATTCCATCATAAATGCTTTATATGACCACATGATGCCTATCAATCTCTTAGATACAAGTACCTTGATATTGAAATTATTAGTATACCTTTAATGAACTATAATATAAATTGTATACCAATTGGAAGGAAAACTATCATTTAATTTGACAATATGGTTGAGATCGAGTTATGAGATAAATCCTATGTAGCATCTCTTGATACCTTACTAATGACCATTAAGGTTAGGTTTAGATTGAATGATAAGTATAAATAAAATATCTAGTCTATTAACTAGACTATTATAAGAATATGGAGTTGCATGATAGGGTAAAGGAAATTAGAACAAGAATATTATTAGTAATATTATCATTGGGTTTATATTTTCATATGCTGGTCCAATGGATTTAGTGTTGCCCACTTTTTTAAGTAGGATTCATGCATTAATTATACTTAAAACAAGCTTATAAATCTTATTGGATGTCTTTCAAAGATATCTATTGACCCCTTGACATTGAATCCAATATATAAATTTCAAATGGAAGTGCTTTCATATGGGTTTGTGTGAGCCAAGGTAATTTTATGTTGTGTAATAAGCCTAGCCCCTATATTGATAAGATGAACCTAAGGACGTCCAAGTTGGTTTATGAATAATAATGGGTCGAGTTTAATTCAAGACCTTGATATTATTAAAGGAAAATTTTATAGTATGGGTTGTTAAATCATATACTTAATTATATTCTCCTAACTATTGTCAAGTGTAATAATGAAAGATAAACATTGATTATGGGAAAACTTGTGTGTATACATCCCTTTAGAGACTTTGTAAGAACTATGTGTGACTTTGATCCATTTGGAAGCACACACATAGGCAGTCCTTGGGTGAAGGATGTCCCTGTGATCTCAAGTCCAAAGGGGGAGGGTTCAAGGGGATAACTCCAAGGTTTGGGGTTGTTCCTAATTGTAGGCTTCAGTTTGAGGTTGAAATGGGTATTGAATGGGCATGGATGAGTTAAGGAAATATAATATCTTGTATTTAATACATGATGTGCTTATGAATAGAAAATGAATGACATAAGGGATTTAACAACTTTATAATTGGTATTTGAATATATGTATATGTTGGGTAAAGTCTATCTTGTGTTGGTTCCATGTAATTTGTATGTGTTTTGAAAATCAATTTCATATCTAGAGGTCTCTATGTATAGGCTCATGTATTTGTTGGTTGTGATTGTGATTCATGTTATGTATGACCCACCCAAGAGTGAACCTCTAGGATATTTGAGCAGTGACAAGTAGTCATTGGACTGTGCCAATGATTGATGTCTGTACTATTGCTAGGGACTAGCTAACTTTCACCTAGTTCACGGAGGTGAAGGTTGTTATGGGCTACCCTAGTTATGATTATGATACGGTAACGGTTGCATGGGTAGGGACCCATTTGTGCAGGTAATGATAATCTGGGGCTAACTATTGTATTGAGGGGGTTCACTAGTTGTCACTGAGGGCACATAAGTGATAGATGCCAAGTGTTACCTAGGATTGTGAAGAAGATAACTGATAATATCACTAAGGTCATAAGGTGGTATATATGTTAGGAGCTACTTCTTTCTGGGTGAAAATACTTGTTGTCAGTGGCCTATAGGCGATTGAATTCAGAATCCACCAGGTTATGGTAGGTTCACTACTTGGGGAAAGCCTTGGGATAGTGGATGAACTTGCAGTGTAGTATGGGATTTTCCAAAATCCACTTCCCAGTTGTTAGACTGTATACTTGGCCTTGTGGGGTTGAGGACAAACCCATGGTGTAGTATGGGATTCACCGAATCCTCTTCCCATTTTTTCAATGGTGCATAAGACCAGAGGAAAGGATAGGACTCACGG
Organism: Sequoia sempervirens; assembly: GCA_007258455.2. Classification (NCBI taxonomy): domain Eukaryota; kingdom Viridiplantae; phylum Streptophyta; class Pinopsida; order Cupressales; family Cupressaceae; genus Sequoia; species Sequoia sempervirens. Next base: position 75,429 of record VDFB02256291.1, on the reverse strand, counting down.
TGTAGTGCATAATGTATCAATATTATTTCTATCTAATGCATTATAGACATGTGTTAGTCATCCATTGTGATGTGTAAGGTTGTCATTATGTATGTGATGTATGTTGGAGCTCATCACCATGTATTTGTGATGTATGTTGGATCTTGTTATTATCTATCTGTGACGTATGTTAGATCTAGTAATTGTGTGTGACATGTTGGAGCTAGTCATTATATATTGGTGATGTATCTAGGAGCTAGTCACTAATGTAATTATGATATATGTATGAGCCATTCACTGTTGTACTTGTGATGTGCAAATGAGACAGTCATAGTTGTACTTGTGATGTACATATAAGCTAATCACCATTGTATTTGTTCAATTTGTGTATGATCTAGTCACTGTTGTACATGTGATGTGTATGAGCTAGTCAACTTGTGTATATGGAGGTATGATCGTGTAATTCAATGTGTATGATATTTTGAATTTAGGTATGAATGACCCCTTGTGAATATTATTAATGTTTGGTAATGTTCAGTATGGACCCAACACTTGATGGAAAAGTTATTATCATTATACTATAATTGACTAAGTTGATAACTTATATTTAATGAATAGTCATGGTTTAAGTGTGAGATTGGAGATGTCATGCAAGAGGAGAGAATGAACTCCCTCTAACCTTGTGGGGAAAACTATGAAGCCTCTGATTCCCATAAGGGGATACGTAGACAGGGTCACCATGAACCCTCAAGGTTTAGGTTTGGGTCTAGGAATGACCCTAGATATATGAGCTTGACACTTTTGAGTGTAAGCATGTAAGTTATGATGTTGATTTTTTATCACAGTGATGAATGAAGAAATTTTGATAATATCACATCTTCATAAATGAGAGATGCTTGGTCAGTTAATTTGATAGTGGTAAATTGTAAAAAAAAAATGTGGTGCCTGAGGGGTGTATTTTACATTGGTATCAAAGCAACCAAGTTCAAACATTGGACCTATGAATCTTACTTGACTTTGGATAAGGTATGTTGTCTTACACTACCAATTGGCCATAACTAAGTTGGCCTCTTGGTATGAATGTAGTTTCCTCTAACTTCTTCAATCAACTTTTAAGCTTTTGAGAATTGTTGGCTAGTCCTAATAAACACAACCTAAGGGGTGCAAAAGGGAAATTTGGATACATTAATTATAAAGGAAAATCAAAGTGCATAGTAGAAGGTTAAGGAATTTGATGATTGCCATCTCCCCTAACTCACTAGTTGGATTTGATTTTACCCTTTGTTATGGAGAAATTTTCATTGCATATATTTAAGAATATTAAGAATATTTATTATGCCATGAGCATCAATTGCCAATAACATAAAATGTGCAAATAACTAAGGGTTTATGCTTCAATGGGTAGGTTGTGACCACCTTAATACTTAATGGTGAAGAGCAGTTTTTGATGCTTGGTACTTTAGTAATTTGTGAGGGTTAATTGGTATATGTATGTTCATGATGGTACAATATTGAGCTATTTTAAGAAATATCAACCTATAAATTTGTTGGCGTAAAAACTAAGCTATTTTAAGAAATATCAACCTATAAATTTGTTGGCGTAAAAACTAACACCTCTGGAGTGTAGGTTTGTACGGACAGCTATGCACACTGCGTAATGAGTTCTCTTCAAATTAGGAGGGGAAGCTCCCTCGTAGTGTTGGAATGCGTGGAAAAAGAAAAGTAATCTAAGTCCTATCTTTTTGTTCTCAGTTGGAAGAGGCACAAGGTTAAGAAAACCAAGAACGTTGCAGCTAAGGATTTTCTGGTTTCGTAGATCATTAACCAACTAAGCTATCTACTTTAAATCTATCCAATTTCCTCAAGAAAATAGAGCATGAGGAAATGGAGCAGGGTTTGACTATCAGACGATAAACGAGTATAGATTCTCAACTTGAAGGCAAGGTGGCGCATCTATCAGCTCAATCTAGACAAGTTTATTGGTAACAACACCACACGATAAACTGAATAGGGATTCTCTGCTTGAAGGCAAGGTGGCACATCTATCATCTCAATCCGGATTAGTTTATTGTTCACAACAACACACGATAACCAAGTGCAGATTCTCTACTTGAAGGCAAGGTGGCGCAACTATTATCTCAATCTGAACAAGTTTATTAGGCACAAAACAAATTTAAGAATTTACCATGACAATCTCATGAAACCCTATGTGGCATAACACTTGATCATAATAGTAAAGACTCACAAAACAGATTTATCATCATAATTGCATGAAACCCTATGTGGCATAACACTTGATCATAATGGTAAAGGTTCACAAAATAGATTTATCATCACAATCGCATGAAACCCTATGTGGCATAACAATTGATCATAATGGTAAAGATGCACAAAACAGAAAGAATTCACCATTATAATTGCATGAAACCCTATGTGGCATAACAATTCATCATAATAGTAAAAACACATGAACAGATACAAAAAGAGCAATATTGAGGGCAAGGTAGGTGCAACATATATTTCTCTCGTGCAAAAGTTAATTACAAATGAGCAAAAGCTCTTATTTATATACATTAAGGTGTAGGGAACCCTAAAATCACCTTGAGTCATCTACAGTCTTGCAATGCATGCAAGATTCGCTGCCAAACCCTAATGAAGTAAACTATACAGTCAACTGGAAAACTACCATCAGTTAACCAAAACATCTAATCTAAAAATGGACAATTGTGCGAGCATGCACGTCCTTATTGAAAGTGAGTTAACTGGAAGACTACCATCAGTTAACGTAAAACCCTAAATGAAACTCCAAGTAAACAAGGTGAATCTCAGAATAGATATGCATGAGGTGAGACAGCCAGTTAACTTGAAAGGGTAACGCCAAGTTAACTCCTGTGTGTAATGTCTATCCTGAGAAGTGGAAACTGAAGTCTACTAGTCGTGATCTCGAGCAACCAATCCCTCGACGAGATTGTTAACTGTATCACTATCTGAATAGCAGCAACTTGAGCAATCTTGGCAATCTTCGCACACTCAAACTAGCATTTCACTAACTTATAGCTTTGGCGGCTCCGTAACTGAAGTGATGGCCATTATCTCTTCTGCGGCTTGATACAAATCGGTCTCAGCTTTTTTAACGAAATCATGAATTAAGACCGATTTGGTCTTGAACTTAGTTTGCGTGTATTGTACTCTGAAAAATTTATTGGATCGTGGAACATGGCTATATTCGACTCGAAAACTAAAAAATAGCCTTTCAAGAGTTATTTTCGGGCGAAAAATATGAGATATGGGTTTTGTCCGGCATAGATTCTAAGACGTAAACCTTAACATCCGCATTTTATAAAAATTTGACTTACTCGACCATGCAAAGAATTTTCAGTTGAGAAAATTAGAAACTCGGGAACTGATGCTTTGGAGTAAATTTTCCTGAAAATTTTTGGCACATGGGTTTTCTCGAGGAAGCTATTCTAAATCAACCCAGATGATTTGTTTTGCCAAAAGTTGCCAATTCTTCAAACATGCGAAAGAATTTAAGACGAGAAATAGAAGAATTTAAGACAAAAGAAAGAAGTTTTTAGTGCTCTGCTTCTGCTAAAATCGCCATCTTGTCTGAAGTTTGCTGATAATTTTGACTTGTACCTACAAAGAAAATGTTTTGATGTCTTCGCCAATGATTGTTGATGAAGAATTTTCCTTTGTTTTACTAAAATTCGCCTTTGTTTGAGAAATACGAATTTCTCTTGAAAATACGCCTTGTGAATGAAGAAAAACGAATTTTGCTTGAAAATACGCCTTTGCTTTGAAGAAAAACGAATTTTGCTTGAAAAATATGAATTTCTCTTAAGAAAAAATGAATTTCTCTTTAGCTTTGCGAATAATAAATGAAGATGGCGCCATGCTTAAAGAAGATGAAATTCGCATCAATCTGACAACTGCAAGATTTAAAACCTCAGCTGAAAATAGAAGCCTTCTGATTGGACCCCTTTCAGTTACACTGATACTGACACTGAGTCCGGAAATAAATAATAATAAATTAATATTCATCATGCAATAGCAAAGGCGCCAAAAATAGAAAATCGCCACTTAATGCTAAAATTGCAAAATAAATATTAAATATTATTTAACTTCAGTTGACAATTCGAATGAAGCTTTAGGCTTCACCGTTGGACTTCACCGATTCTGAAAATTCATCATTCGAGCTTATAGGCGTTCATTTGCTCAATATTTTACACTTTTTATTAACTTCCTACTTTGTAGATGAGCACAAAGTTACAACTGGCCATCTTCTGCACTGATTTTTGAGTGACCGGGAGATACTAAGACTGAACGGAGATATTCATTGGAAAGCCTGCTGAACAAGGAAGAAATGTCTGCTAGGAGACACTACTACAAAATCCATCATTTAACCCCTAGAAAAATTAGGTGCCCCTGATTAAATTCATTTACGAGTTCCAGACTTAGCCATTTTCCTAAACTGCCATCTGACACTTCAAACGACTGCTGACGGTGAACGGTGAACCCTGCTGACAGGAAACGAAGCTCACTGCATGACTGGAGATATTCTGCATCCAACGACTATATACATGACCTCTGAAAGCTGTGTTAAGGAGCTCAAAAATAAAAGCGCCCTCGGCTCTTAGTTGCACTGATGTCATTTTGATGAAAGTTGAACTCTCAACCAGATGCCCTACTTTGACCTCTGATATCTAGAGCTGGGATAACCCGATTCGAGCCACGTTTGTTTTAACAGACAGCCAGAAGGGCCTACAAGAGAAGTCTCTAGAGATGACGAAGCAAGAAAACTGCTTCTAAGACCTCAAAAACTCTAGTGCGTATTTTATTTAAAATAACCGCTCCAAACTTAGCCATTTTTCGGATGTCTTCACTTTTCAACATCTCGCCAAAGACCTCGCACGTACAAGCGTTTTCCAAATCCCGAAGGCTGACGGCCAAGCTCGTTGAATAGATAAAATGATTACACTCAAAAGCCGTGAAGACTTCGAACGCGAACGAGCTCATCTGACAGGCCTAAAGGCTAGGCGCCTCTGGACTGCAGAAATACACTGTAAATTGTATATTGGTCTGCCCGTGAAATTACGTGCTTGGTAGAACTTCCACCATGATCACTTGGAACGTCGGATCGACAAGCAGGATGATGCATTGCGGAGCTAGGCTAGAGTAGTATTGATGTCAGGAAGACCTCATCTGCTAATTTTGGCATCTTAAGGGTCTCTTAAACTAGCGCCCCTGAGCTATACTTGCACTGGGAACCAATGGAGAAGCTCAGAAATGTGAAAACTCCATTATAAGCTGATCTTCAGATGACTGCTGCCAGAGTTGTGAAACTCGGATGACTGCGTTTGATATCTCATTGGATAAGCAGACTAGTCGAGAACAGATTGAATTTATTTGCTATTGAAAAAGCTAAGATTTACCCCTTCTTTAAGATGGGCGCCCTTAGGCTAGAGGCGCGCTTTTCACTGAAAAGAGAAAAATTTCTCATATCTAGAACTTTGACAATTTCTGCTTCTGTCGCTGTTTGCCAGAGTTGCAGGTCTCAGAAAGCTTCACTGGATAACTCATCGGATAGCCAAATTGATTCTGAAGAGATTGACTGTATTCTTGAGCAATTTCAACAAGATCTTGAACTTCAAAAAGCTGGGCGCCCTTGGGCTATAGTTGCACTTTTCTGCTTTTCTCTGAGAAATCTTCATATTTTAACCACTGAAAACTTTGTCTCGATCACTGAAATGACCGTGTGCAACATGAAATCCCGTCGTGAGACGCTCCTCCATCGTGAAAAGCTCCATTCTGAGTCTCTAATTCAGGTCTTGATCAATGAAACTGCCTTTAACTGACAAACTATTGACAAAACTCCATGCTTGACGTTGCCCAAAAACTGTACTTGACATCATTTTAACAAGATTTAGACTCTTTAAACAAAATGCCTTGATGAAGCAAAAAAATTTGGTTTTGGGTACAACAAAATTCAAAATGGAAGATTAGATTAAGAAAAAATGCACACTTGATGTGTATATTTTTAGTATGCATCATCTTGAATCCTATAAAAAATTCATTCTAAATTGATCAAATTATGGAAATGGGAACCACCTAAGAGGAAAAGATAAGTGGTTCAAAAGCAATTATTAACTTGACTAGTAACCAAATTTTTTGAAGATAACTAACAAATGTAACCTCCTAATAAGCCAAGATAGCTTATTCCCAAAGGGCAAAGGATGTCGCATCCCTTTCAACAACAACCTTTTTTATGTGGACTTTACATGGTCAAAAAAATAAAGGAAAGAATAAAGAAAATTAGTTGAGGTCATGATATTTTCCACTGATGACCCAACAAGGATAAGAATGTCATTTATGTAGTCATCTATCTCTTTTACAATGGGAGACATGAAAATTAATAAGGATGGTGCAGGAGATGGAAAAGGGGTGTCTATGCCATTAATATGGCGTGACACCCTCTACTTGGCATAGAAATGGTAGGTCATGTGGGTGAAAAGGAGGCTCATTAACTAATAAAAACCCTTGCAACCCTTCCTTTACTGATTACACATGCAAATTTAGACAAAATAAAGAGAGAGGGAGTAAGGGGAAGAATAAAGGATAGAGGGAAGGAGAAATCACATGGAGGAGGAAGACAAAGTAAGGCATGAGGGGAGGAAGTTAAACATGAGATGTCATCAAATTTTTCTTTGGTGTGGAGTGTAGGAAGGGACGGAGAGAAAGTTGCAAAAAGTGAAGGAAAATGGCAGGTTGAACATAAGAAAATGAAAAGGAAAGGAAGATAAGAGTGTGAGGAAGAGAAAAACAAAATATGATGAATAAAGAATTCTTCATATCTCTATTTGGTATCACTTTCTAAGAGAGAAAGTTGTTGAGAAGGAAGTGAATTTTGAGTATGTACCTACAAAGGATCAAATAATAGACATTTTCATAAAGGCTCTTCCAAAAGATACATTTGAGTATCTCAGACATAAGCTAGGGGTTATTGCCCCTCCTTTCAACTAGATACATAAGATTATGCATTTGTCCAAGGGAGCAATTCAAGATGTATTCTTTGTATTGGACTAATGGAGGCTACCTCTTAGGGGGATTAGGTAGTGGTGTTTTTGGCTAGTTAGTCAGGGGAAGAGAGAAGATATGTATTCTTTGTCTTGTGATTGAAGTGAAGTGTGTAGGTGTTTCCCTTTGCCATTGATGTCAAAGGGGGAGAGAGGTATGAATAAGAAAGGAGAGTGAGAGAGAAGTCTAAAAAATATAAAGAAATAAATTTTTAAGAAATAGGAGAATTGAATTAAGAGGAGATCTGCTTGAGTATTGGAGATACATAGTTTCTTTTGTTATTAATGGTTTTTCAGTAGATGTTGCCATCAAAGACAAAGGGGGAGATTGTTGCACTATGTTGTCATAGTGTTGTCATTGATGTCAACCTATGGTATGGATGTGTTAAGAATATGTGTATGGTGATGAGAAAGTGTTGTGGATGTTGTGTATGGTGTTGAGCAAGTGTTGTAGATGCAATAGGGTCACTTGGTTTCCAAGTGCTTTTGAGAAAATTTACATAAAGATTGTACAAGGTGATTGGGAAGTGTTTTTTATTTTGCTTCACATTTCTTCATTCTTGAAGATGTACTTGTGCAATTTGAGATTAATGATCAGAGGTATTTGAAGGTGTTATATCTATATTTTTAGGTTCTAGATCATCCAACAGTAGAAGGTATGTTTGACAATGTATTGGACTATCTTTGGCTTATGAAGAGGGTTATTTGAGAGAAATGGAACTGCTCCACATTTCTTCATGCTAAATTTTCTTGTCTTGCAAATTTGGGAATGTGCTAACATTTCTTGTATCTATCTTGCCTTGGTTTGTTAGTGTTAAGCTATTCCACAATAGTGTTCATGAAGTTGTATCTCTATGGCAGGTTTATTGGTTGCATAGGATGATAGTTTTCTCAATTTCATGTGTTTGTGCTAGTGTTTTTGAATATTATGTTGGATTTTGGAATATTTCAAGGTGTGTAATTTTTCTACATGATCCATAGGATATGTTCATCCTTGGTGAAGTGTGAATTTGGTTGCTTATTAGTGTTAATGTTGGTTTGGCTAACTTGCGGTGTTAGCATTGTTTGTAGATAAGATTTGTGGTTTGTGGAAGCCTGGTGTAGCATGTCAGTGTAGATTTTGGTCGAGGTTAAACCTTTATGTGGTCTACCTTCACTTCTTTCCACCGTAGAAGTGCTTCGTGCTGACCTATTTGGTGGTTGCATGTGTTGAGGTGCATACGTTTCATTGGAGCTGACCTAGTGAAGGTTATTCGAGGTTGTGGAAGGTATATATGCAAGGAAATTTTTTTGGAGATGAGTGTAGCATGGAATGATGTATCTGTGATCATGTGTTGAGATCTGAGTGCGAGCATGAATGCCTAAGACTACAAGAAGTAGTGAGAAAAAGGTGTCTACATTTTAGTGTGTCAAAAGTTGTTGGAGGCAACGAGATGAAGGTTGCGGATGGTAAAGAGATATTGTGGTGGATTCTCTTGTTGCCCTGAGGTAGTGAACCTCCTTGTAGCTATTTCTTTGTAATTTGGAAGAAGTGATCTTCTTGGGCAGTGAGCCCTTGGGAATGAGCCTTTCTCTTTTTGGATAGTGAGTCCTTTGGGCAGTGAGCCTCATGTAATTAGTTTTGGTTTTCATATAGTGAATTAATCCTCACTATGGTTTTTCCCTTCTAGGGTTTTCCACATAAAAATATGGTGTTGATGTTTATGAATGTTTTGTTGTTTCAATTGTTTACATTCATGTTAATACTAAATAAGGGTTTGATGGTTTTAATGCTTAACTGATTCACCCCCCTCTCAGTTATCTTGTGTGTCTAATAGACCTAGGGTGCAATTATTGACACTAGAAAGATATAAGAGAAAAGTATAACATTAGGAAAAATACTTAATTGATCTATTTCCATGCTATATTTAAATCATTTAGATATTCTAAGTTTCAATAAAGTATGAAATAGTTTGACAAAATGAGTGGATAATCAAATTCTTGGTGAGGGCTCAAACCTTTAGAAATAGATGTAAAACCTACTTTATTTGAATAAGGAAAACTAATATATCATAGGAATTTTGATGATTCATCCTATCTCGCTAATTCAATGTCACTTCAATATTTACTTTTCTTCATAAATATTGGCCTAGAAAAACCTTAACATAGTTAACTCAAGTTCTAAAGACTTGTTGCAATGTTTATTAGGGTAAAAACTCTCTTTTAGTTAAGTTGTAATGATTGGGAGATCTATTCATCAAAACACCCTAATGTGATCAATTAAGGCTCATAAATTAGATGAAAAATTTCCACTAGTTGGCTACTAGTGGTGTTAGATAGTTGATGTATTATTCTTGATTTGAATAACTTTTACCTTCCAACACACAACCTCTTATTCACCATATTTTCTTAGTATGCTAGGAGGTCTCTTATTTTGTTTACAAGAAAAAGTGCTAAAGTAATTGGCTAGTCCCATCTATAGTTGGGAAAACCTTGAGGGGGTTTGATTAAACTATCTTCAATTGAATCTAGTAAAATATGATATAATTGAACCTTTGTAATTTTGAGCACGATTATTTTTTTGTTGTTAGTTTAGTTTGGCCTAAAAGTGTGTTTTGCTTATGTGACTTTACCCTTTAAATATGTTATTTGGAGTCTTCATCATAACTTTTTTTCTCCTAAATCCACAAGTTATAATTTTCTTTGTCAAAACAATCAACTTCATGTAATTCATATAGGGGTTAAATGGGATCTCTTGGAGACAAGATTTTACATGTAGCCCTCAAATTTAGCTTTCTAGAAAAATCTAATATATGATATTTTTTAAATTCCATATTTTTTATTTATTTTATAAGCAAGATAGGTTTGTTAAAAACTGATCTCTTTTTTGAAACACTAAGAAAAATAGAAAACTATGTTAATTTTTAATGACAATACACTCTACATTGATGTCCTTGTTTCAACAAAAAAGTCAATTTTGATAAATATATAAAGAGAAACAAAAATTTGATGTCCTTATTTCAACTAAAATTTGATTCTATATTTTTGTCAGTATCAATTATAGAATTAATAATAAATAAAATATTCAAGATAAAATTACCAAAAATATTTGTGCACGAGATATTGGAGTTAACAATTTAATTCCCAAAAAGATTGGATTTTTTTTTTTATTTGTAGTAAAAGCTGTGTAGTGATAAAATGTCACTCATTATTAATAAAAGATAAGTAATAAAAATTTAATGAAAACAACTAAAATTGAGAAATCATTTAAAAAAAATTAAAAATATATATATAATTTTATTCTATAGAGAAAATGACAAAAATCACTAGTTCACATCATCTATAAATTCTTGATAGTTTGTTCAGTATAATTGATAGAATGTGTTGAATGCTTAAAAATAAGGCTTTTTGTGGTACAATAGGGTTGAAAATGGGACACGCTATTGTTTTTTCATCCCTCTACAGGTCTTGAATTCACCCTTGAATTCCCAATAACTATGATAAGTTTTCTACAATACAAACTTTATAGTTTGGAGTATAGGAAAAATTGATGTGATTATATGGTACTTCTAGGTCTGTGTAAATTAGTTCAAAACTAGATAGAAGGATAAAATTCTAGATAAATGGCCTTAGAATACACCTAAGAGGGTGGTTACTAAAATGAATGTACAAACATTTAGAAATGTTTGACCTCACATCAATATTATATGTTTACTCGAACATGTTCATTGTAAAGTTTGTGAAGTGGTACTTTATATGTATTTCAAAATGGATCCAATTTCCTTGATAAGGCATATTTGTTACACATTATTGAGGCACAAGTTTGTGTAGTGAGAATAGATTGTGTGGCGAGACATATTTGTTACACATTATTGAGGAACAAGTTTGTGTGGTGAGAATAGATCTTGTTATTCATAGTGCTAGGCATATTAAATTTTTCTTAATTGAACAATTGAATCATAGAGCATATCATTGCAAACATAAGCTTGCTAATTGTTCTTGTAAAAGTAGAATTCTTGTTTGGATGCCTTTTTTATGTTTATATTTTGAGTAAATATCATTTAATAAATCCATTGCCTTCAATTTGACCTCAAAAACATTGTCACTTCCTTCTCATTTGTGGCAATAGTTGATACTTTTGGAAAACTTTACCGATAAAGTTGACAATCAACATATGTTTACTAGGATACACAACCTCCTCATCAAATATTTCATTATGCCATAGTTAGGATCAATATATGCTTTTGAAATGCATCCATTTCATATAGGATGGATGATTTTAATAAGCTTCTTTGAATCTATCCCAAAAGAGTAAATATAGAACTAAAATAAAATATAATATATATTGTTACAAATGAAACATGTTCTTATTATAAATTTTTGTTTGAAATTATTGTTTGGGACATCTAAAGTTTCAAATAGCAAACAATGTGTCGGCTGTTGACTTTCAAACTCCTCTAATTATGAAACTTCAGAGAAATGCATATTATCCAACTTTCTCAACAATCATATATATTTTGAATCATTTCATAAATTATGATTCTTTAATTATAATATTTTATTTAAAATTTGATCATTAAATTTAGATTGAGACATATATAAATAAACATCATCTTAAAATAATATCATTCATTCAATTATTTTTTAAACATCAAACAAATTAACAATAAAATATATTTTATTACTAATAAAAATGTAACCAACTATTTATCACTTCTACACTATTTAACTATTAAACTTATCTTAACATTTAAAGAAATTCCTTATAAAATAAAAAACCAAATAGCCAAAACCATTATCTTGTATTCTCTATTCCTTCAAAACAAAACAAAACAAACTAGTGAATAAAATAGTAAACTAGAAAGTCTTATCTTATACAGGAAATTATGAATTATTTTGTGATTGATAATGCAGAGATTCCATGCCCAACAACTCCATGTGAACTTTCCTTATTATATTCCTGTGCAAAGACTTTGTAACTTTCATCATGTCTTATCTATCTTGGACAACAAGCAAATAATGGTGTAAGCAAGAGCTGGAAAGTGTTTTTTTTTTTGCATTAGACAAAATTATACAGTCAGACTGTAGAATGTTTTGCAGTGGATGAAAATGGGGTCTCTCTCACAAGCATCTTTCATGATGATAATTGAGATCTGTTTTGGGTAAGCTTGGTCGGCTCCTTTAATGTCATTTTCTAAGCACTCCTTTTCTAAGTGAACCTTAGAAATGAAGTAAGAACTTGTTTTTTCAATAAGTTATTCATGGTGGTCCTGTTTACATAAAATATAATTGAATAGTTATCTATATTTATTAAAAGATATTGAGACATTTTTATTAATAAGTGTTTTAATCTAATTAATTAATTATTAAACATGGTCAAGTTTGTTTTAGGTCAAGAGGGCTTTGATGACAATGGGAAACTTTTGTTGAGAGTCTCAATTCTCGTGGACTTAAAAGCTAAGTTGAACTCCATGATGACTTCAAGGAAATTGTGGGCATGGCTTGTTAGGTTAGTACTCTACCTTGACAATATGGATTTCCTAGAGACAATAGGAGCTAGATTTTTCTCATGATTGAACCAATTTTAGAGAAGGTTAAAAAGCAAACCAAGTTTCTAGTTGATATAGGCTTGGATACTTTCTAGAGGTCATGAGCCCCTTTGAGGAAATTTGATTTTTGGGCACTACAAGAAGAAGTTGTAGCTTTACAAGATGATAACAAAAAATGTCCTTGTTTTGCAATGATCTCCATATGGTGATCAAAACTTATCTTGTGTCACACGCGAAGGGGGTTTAGAGGTCTAGGGAGTGCTTTTACACTGCCTTCTTTTGTTGGACATACTCTCATTCACAATTGGAAGCATCGTGAGGTTATTCATGACCTCTATTTTGATTCTTTGATTAACTCTTATGGTACGTGTAGTTTGGTTCCTACATAGGTGGTTATTGCAGCTCAAGGTTGGAACATGATGTTAGGGGTTTTAGAATCTTTTCTAGAGTTAGTAGTTGGAGGCTTACTTTTCTATAATTCTCTTTTTTATTTATTTATGTGTTGTGTGTTGGTTTGACTTGGGTTTTACAATTTCTATTAGCCCTAGTCTTTTTTGAAAATTTACTCTTTTTTGTATTAGGGTGGTTCTTTGCTCATGTTTCCTATTGTTGTAGGGGTTTTCCTTGACTCTCTTCTTTTCTTTTGGTCTCTCATTGACCAATATTCTAATTATGTTTATGGACTTTTATTTATCAATTATTTGATATTTAATGGACAAGGGGCCTAATAGAGTTTTCTCTATTTTTATTAAGAAAATATACCCAAACAACAATTTATTTTTCTATATGAATATTAAATCTTAAATATTTAAACTACTAACGTTACATAAAAATATGTAAATAAGTAAGTAGTAAATAAAACGAGACATAAAACTATTTTATTTACTAAATACATACATAGACATATAAATTGTAACTTATACTCAATAGTGTTTAATTCAAATTTATATTATTTATTTGAAAAAACATTTTTTTTTTTACAATTTCAAAGAGTTAAATAAAAATAAGAAGATAATGTGTATATATATATATATAATTTCATTTTATGTCCATTTCAAAAATTTAAATGAAAACACATTATTTGAATAATTTTTCTTATTATTTTATTTACAAAAGTACATAGCTAGTTTATTTTATTTGTGGACATAAAATCTTTTGTTTAATATTTTTTTTGTTAAATTTAATTATTGATAGATTAGAAAAGACATAAAACTATTTTTCCAAGTTAATTAAGAGATACTTTAATTCACTTTAGATCTATTTTAATTATTTATCACATATTTAATTTTTTTGTGTCTTTAGTAGAATTATTTTATTTATTTTAGAGTTATTTTAAAATTTTGGTGTCTTTACATTTAAAAATAATTGTAGATTCTAAATAGTTTTTGTCAATGTTGTCATGCTATTATACTCATGATCACAATCATATATTATGTTTGTCAATGCAATTATTTCTTGTTTTTCTTTGCATCTTCATGTGGTGTCTAAATTAAACAACAAATGGATTTCAACCTTCTCTAGGTTCAAAATAAATTTTTTAGATTATTTAGTTATGTATTATTGAATTTAAGCTTGCCCATTTTGCTTGATGCATTCTTTTTCAAGGCCATCACATTGGTACCAAATTAACTAATCTAGGATTTGTGAACCCTTCTTTCCCATTTTGTGGGCAACAAGAGACTCAAACACATTTTTGGTTTTGTCCCAAAGCTCAAGAAACTCAAATTGAATTCATGAATTTTTCAAGCATTTTAGGCCTAATCCTTTCTCATGGTGTATGTTTTTATTAGGATATCCCAAGATTCCTACTAAATTCATCTCTAGATTTGGTATCCTTTTAAATAATTTGTATTATTTTAAAAGACACAAATTATTCTATATTCACTCATTCTATTGTTGACATTTCTTATGTAGATTCAAGTGGAAGCAAACAAAGTTACACTTGAGGTGGCACATCTATAGGCACTTTTAGATCCCTGGGGTAATTACCTATATCCAATTTCTAGAATTCCAATGACTAATTTCTCATAAGGGTCACTCTCCTCTTTGTGAATGTCAACATAGACATAGTAAAAATAGTTGAGGAGGTCATGACTCTTAGTCACATGCTTCCCAACTCCCTTCAAGAAGATCCAAGGATCATTCTAGGTACAATTGGTCTTATCCTTATTCATCTATAGAGGAAGATAATTGTCCCATCCCCACTAGTTGTAATTATTTTTAAAATAAAAACAATTTTCAAATCTATATTTCACAAATATATTTACTAAACTATGGTGGGGAGCTTTAGAGAATCACAAAAACATCCATCAATATAAAAAATGATTTAAAATAAGTAGCCCTGTTGATAGGTGGTTGATAAGGCACAATGTCAAAAGAGACAAGCCTACAAAATTCCATTAAGGATGATATGACATCCTTCTGCCACAAGGCATAAGAAACAAATATATATTAAGGGTGGTTTGATAAAAAAAATTAGTGATCCATGTTGATAGTTTTTTTCAAGGTTTTTTTCTTTACATTGTGGTATACACATTCAATTTTCTATTTTAGACTTTGGTTTTGATTTTTTTTAGAGCAGGGAGAAATGTCAATATAAACTAGAATTCTCATATCAAGGCCCTATTTTATGTGCTTGTTGGGAACCTCAAAATTATAGGCATTTCTAAATTTCTCTTCCCAACAAAAGGGTGAGGAGAATCCTTCATGGAGATACTGAGGCCTAGTTTTGGTTGCATATTGTAACAATGGTTAGAATATAATTTTAACTTGTTAGGTTCATGACATTTTATGACACGTGTCCTTGTGGTACATCTACGAGTCTTAAAAATATCACAATGATAGAAATTTTAAGATGAATGCTATATTGACCATCCTAAATTTCTATCACTATTGATGTCTTATTAATATAGGGACTCTATTGTAAAGGTCTTGCATCAAGTTTTTGTTTTTTGTTTTTTGTTTTTTATTAGTAATATTGTTTTTTGCTTTATTAATAAAAATAAGTCATATTACAATGTCTTCTGATTTTTTCTAATAAATCAACTACCCTCCAGACATTCAACTACCATAACCCCAATTTTTCAAAATTTATAGTTTACCTACAGTGACTTCTTTGCCATACCCTTAATAACAACTTCAAAATCAAAATTTGTGCTCAAAATTACAATCACAAAATTTTCTGATTAACTTCTAACTACCCTGCAAACCATCACCATCTTCCCTTCATTACCCACAATTTTTTTTAAAAAAAAAAACCCCAAAAACTAACAACTTACAACCAAAAAAACTCAAAATTCATGGCAGAGGATTAAAATTACTGCAGAGCTCCAGACGAGCTACTTGCCATAGCTTCCATGGTGTCCCTGCTCATCTCTGCTTCCTCTGAGGTCATAGCTCCTTCTTTTCCAACTACTCTACCTCAACTTTTGCCTAGACAATTACCACCTCTACCTCTATTAATTCCACAATCAACTTCAGAGCTTCTCATCTGTGAGCTGCTTCCTCTCTCCATCTGGCTTTGTGTTTTCCTTCTGGCCATTTAACAAAGGGTACACATTTCTCTGTTTCCTCATCCTCTTCACTTTCAATTCCCTCACTTATATCCATTCCTACTCCCAAAATCACCCATTCCAATAGTGAGTCCATGCCCTTCGGGTAATCCTTGTGCACTAGTTCCTTCATCACCTTTTTCACAACTTCTATCGGTGCTCCCAAATCTAAGCCCCAAGCCATTATCAACGAATATATATCCATATTGGTCCTATACATGTGCTTGAGGTCATCAAAACCTTTTCCCAAGATTAGTTGCACTGATTGCACTAAGCAATCATCACTGTAAAGGAAACAACCCATCAGTGTCTTTGTCGATGGTTGCTTTCTCATTTTAAGCAAGAAACCAACCTCCATCACCTCTATGACTACAGAGCCACCAATTCCTGTTCACTGTTTTATCACTTATTAATCGCCGCAATGAAAGAAGCATTGAGAAAGTAAATCCTTGAGAGATTAATAACTTAATTCACAAGCTTCACCATTAGTGCTATGTGTAAAATCATTGCCACCACCCGACACTACACACTTCTCTCATTCACTTTGAGGACTAAAAAGCATTCACCTACTCCTTCATTTATTACTGCAAGCATACCATCTCTCATAACACTTCCTCCTCTAAAGCTAAATGTCTAAAATCTTCAATTCTTATTTCACCAACTTCTTTAAACGATAAAGCCCACTTCGACAATGTGTCAGCCTCTGCATTTCCCACTCTCCTTATATGACTTACCTTAAAGTCTTCAAAGGCTGCCAATTCCTCTTTAATTTTTCCAATTACATTTTGTAGATCTGTCATGCCCTAGTATTCCCCTTCATCATAGCCTGAATAATTACAAGAGAATCACCCTCCAAATGAACTTTCGATGCCCCTAATTTTTTACTAAGCCTAACAACTATTAATGCTACTAAGGCTTCAGCTATGTTGTTGGTCCCTTCCTCCAGTTTCTTTACTCCCAAAGCCAAAACACTTCATCTCCAATCCCAAACAATAAATCCTACTCCTGAAGGTCCCGAGTTCCTTTAGAAGCCCCATCAAAATTCAGCTTCCACCAACCTTCCATCAGTCTTTCCCAACTGACCTCTGCTGAACCCTTGGAAGCTAGATTAACCCAACCAGGCCCCTTAACGAGCATCAAGTTTTTGTTTGTTGTGGTAAGAGGATTCACGGGGAATTTACTACATAGTGCTACATGTATTAACAAGTGTGCATGCCCTTATTTTTAGAAATGTCAATATGGAGGTGATAGAGAAAATTTTACTATATCATAAATATCATCAATATCATTCCTAGAGCTAAGTACACTCCTCCACTTTAATTTCTTGAAATAGTGTTTAATTATAAATTATCCACTTTGCAACTAAAAAGAAATAATGTAGGTGGGTTCATTCTTACATGTGCAAATATCTACATTTCTTTGAGGCTTTTATTAAATAGACCATGGAACTTGTGTTGATAAAGAGCATTCAAGATCATAATCAATCTTGCATCACCAAATTTTTTCATGTTTTTTTTTCTTTTGCATTTTTGGTGTAGGTTTGAGTCTTAAGAGAATCTTGTGCAATGTTGTAAGGATTAAAATCTCCTTTTTTAGGACATGGATTTTATTTCAAACATCAAATACAACCAAGGTGTTTAATGTGATTTTAAAATTATTATATTGCACAATCTCAAGGTTTCAAGGTTTGAAGTGGTCCATTGGCATGTTAGAGAAAACTTGTAAAATAAAATTAGTTAATTTAGTAAAGTTAGACTCTTAGAAAAGTGTGCATAATGAAATTAATATTTGGAATTTAATTCTTATCTTATTCTTTGAATTTGGGTGCCTAGAATGGAGGAAAAAGTTAGTGAATTTCTTGGCAAACAATTAATGACTCTTCAATTTCTAATTTGGGACGATGAGGATGACTTGATTTCTATTTTTTTTAATTTGTCAAATAAGTATACAACAGTAAGGCATTAGGTATGGTGCATCAAGCTTGTGCACCATATTTGGAAGTATTTGATAATGAATTTTCAACATTTAAAGAGGAATTTCAAAAGATAATTTGATGGAAGTGAAAGAGAAAATTTGGGTGCCACATATTTTTGTTCTTGACAAGGGTTTTAACCTCTATAAATTATAAAATTTAATGATATCAAGAAGAAAAAATTAAAAAAAAAAGGTTAAAGAGAGGATTTGTAGGTTGCTCTATAGGATTGCATGAGAAAAAAATGTAAGAAATCGGCTTGACAAGAGGACATGAATAGAAGAATAGGAAGAAAAGTGTTGGAGGTATTCAAGGAAGCCAAGAAAGTTTTAGGATGAAGGGAAAAGGAAAATTGAAAAAGACAATTAAATGCAAGAAAGTTGAAGGCATGAGGATTTGAAGATTTGAAGGCATGAAGTGCCTAGAAACCCTTGAAATTTGTTGATTTTGTTTTTCTATTAAATCATGAATGTGTGTAATTAATTATTGAATTATTTGCTAAATATAAATACATATGAGGGTTTGAATAAATTTGTGTTTCCAAAATTTGTTACAATTTATATATCTTTTATATGTGTGCAAGAGTGTGGGTTGGATTATATGATAAGGTTGCAAGATTGGGTGGTTTTATAAGAACCCCATATCTTGTCCGCATCAAATGGTATCAGAGAAGGAATGATGATAGAATATGTGTGAGGAGAAGGGTTTCATATTTGAGGTATTTTGTTTTGTTACAAGTTTATTTATTTTTGTAAATGTAGAGAGTTAGGGTTTGATGAGTTGTGTTTAAGATTATAAGGATTTGTTTTGTGTAATTATTTTTGGTTGTTCTCCAATAGAGGTCCAGTTCAAGGTATAATGTGTTGAAATCCTCCATTGTGTGAATGTGGGTAGATGAGGTCTTGATATTATGTATATTTCAATACCTTTATTAGGAATAGGATAGTTGATGATAATTGTTGAATTTTGTTGTAGGTGGAAGTCTTGTAATTGCAAAGGGTTATTTGGCTCTAAGACACATTTTTTGTAGGTCTTTGGTGATTTTGCTATAATTTTTTTAATATCAAGGATTGACAAGTTTCAATGTACAATTTGTGTGAAAACAAATGTCTTCAAGAAAGAGGACTAGAGTGGCCTTAGGTATGGCTATAAAATTTTATTTTACATAGAAGATAAAAAGAATTTAGATGGAAATTATTTCTTAAAGGTTTAGTAAAAATTAGACAAGGTTGGATGCATGTTAGAGGTTGTGCAAAATAGTTTTTTTTCATATGAGAGTAGCTATGAAAGAGAGTCCCAAGCAGATGGTGTGTGGAAAAAAGAAAATGTGTTAGTGAAGTAAGATGAAGAGGAAATGGTTAAGATTGAAACCCATGTTTTATTTTAAATTAAATTTTTTTATAGGTAACATGGAAGACAAAAAATCAAGAGAGAAAGAAATCATCATGTAGGCAGATAATAACAAGGTGAGAAATATGGTTGTAGAAGAATGTGTGCAAGAGGTTGTAGAAGAGGAAATAGAGGTTGATGAGATAACATGTTTGTTGGAAGGCTTAGAACAATATGAGGAAAAAGAGATGAAAAATGTTTTTCATAATGTGAATGGATCTAATTTGTGTGTAGGAGAAGAGAATGAATATGTAAAAGAACTTGTTATGAAATTGTTTAATTTTACTAATTATTTTTTGTAATGATTTGAGTGCAAGTGAAAGGGTAACAATAGAGTGGAAAGAGTTTTGGTGGAGGTGGTTGGACTGTGGTGGGTTAAATTCCATAAGAGAAGAGAAGAGAGGAAAGTGTATTTGGTGGAGGAGGTTAACCTACGGGTAGAAAAAATTCTACAAGTGAAAGAGATATTGGTAAGAAAGTATACTAGAGAAAGACAAGAAGAGTACCATGTAGATGTTTGAAAAGGAGAAGAAATAAAATTTACATGGTACATATGATAGACTTGGAGTACGCTACAAATGTTTTACTATCTGGAAGGGTAGTTCAACCAACCAAATATATTTTTGAGCCATGTGAGTGAAAAATTCTTACCCAACATGTTTGATGTAGGGGCATCCGATCTCACAAGTATTTGTATATCACAAAAAATCTTTCCATGTTTGATGCATGGGCATATGATTATTATAGGAGATGACTTCTTGGCATCATAACTAAGTTGAGAAAGGGACTATATTGGGGCATAGGTAGAGGGATATTTATTATCTTAACATAAATTTTCTCACTCATCTCAATGTACTAAAAAAGGTAAAAAAAACTATGACCTAATCAGTATTCAACCATATCATAGGGCTAGCTAGGTTTCACAATTAGCATCTAGGTGATAGATGCCATGAGCTACCCAATTCCATAAGGTTAGTTTACTTTCAATAGTAATATACAAGTGATAGATGTTAAGAGCTACTTGATTTCATAAGGTTTAGATAGGCTTTTCCTATGACATGTAGGTATGGATGCTAGTAAAGACTAGCTTTCTCTAGTGGCTTGCAAGCAACAGATGTTAGGATCTACCCATCTTAGGAGTTCAATATTGAAATTGGTGTATTGAAAAGAATGTGTGTGATTCCAATGTTGTGTCCATCTTAAGTATGGTTCTCAAGGTTCTGGCTGTTAAATTAGTCTAGATAATTGATAGTATAGGCAGCAGTCTTAGGTGGGAAAAAACTATAAGATATCCTAATTATATTTATTTAGTTTTATGACTACTCAAATTTTTAGTGGACTATGGAAATATTATTAATGACTACATGTATTACGTGTTGTTACACCTATGCCTTTGTTGATGATAACACAAGTAGTATGTGATGCTTATCTCATCATCATAGTGGGTAATGGATTGAGAAAAAAGATGAGACTCATGGTGTAGTATGGGATGCACTAACATTACTTTTTATTCAAATGCACTTAAGGGCTTATATGTTAGTTAACTATGTAAAAAGGAAGATTCTTGCAATAAGGTTACAATCACTTCCTTTTTTCCAACTAGTCACTTTGTGTACATGTGATGTTCTTTAAGTTATTCGCATTGTATATATGAGATGTATGCATGAGTTAAACACATTATATTTATGTGATTTATTCATGAAGTTGTCACATTGTGTATATGTGATGTATGTATGAGTTAGTCACATTGAGTACATGTGTTCTATAAATGAGTTAATAATTATATGTATGTACATGTGATCATATGAGTTGATCCTTATGTGGATTGTGTGGGTCCATACATTGGTGTTGGTGCGGAACTAACATTTGACTAGAATGTATTGGTTATCATACTATTATATGTGCATTTATTAGAGGGATGATCACAATTAATGATTGAGGTTAGAGATCTCATCCCAAATGTGTAGATTAATATGTAGGTAGGTCCATATGAAATGAACCCTCAAGGATTAGCTTTGGACCTAGATATTTTCTTCTTATGTGAGCTTATCCTATTTAATAGAAGACTATACAGCTGTGGCATAGATCTATTACCCCCAATATAGTTTGGTAAGGTTAACAAACTAGCTCTTTTAAACTAGATAGAAGTTGCTTAGTTAACTAAGATGACACTGAAGGTGTAATGAATTGAAAAAAAAAATTGGTAGTAATCAAGTGTGGTTATTACACAAATAAAGAGGGTGTGTTTACTAGGTGGGAGCCTATTCTTGATGGCCCAAGCCCCATTGATGTATGGGAAAAATCAGATGATTCTAACCCCCTCCACCTCCTAGTGGTATATATATTTTTCCTTAGTGACTTTGTTTTGTCTTTTTGGTTTGTAAGTTTAGGCTTCACCCCTTTAAGACTTTAGGGTATGAATTCTTCCACCCATATTTTTTTAATGTGTAATATATCTCCTTTTATACATGTACTATAAGACATTCATAAAAAGATATAAATACTTATCTTTTATGATAGAACACATAATTTATTTTAATTAAATTTCTCACGTACAATATAAATATCTAGTCTCAAAATACTTAATGCAAATAAAACTTCATAAAATTATATAATGCTAATTTTTATAAATACAATTTTAACCTAATATTTATTTTAAAATCCAAATCCATAGATTTTAAATGGGAACTAATAACTTAATTAAATTATCCATTATATGGATATCCAACCTCAAAATATTAAGTACAAATAAAATTTAATAAATTTACATAAAAATATATTAACCAAAAAAATATGACTACAATAACTTAATTTTTTTATTAAACAAAAATTAAAAAAATTAAAAACAAATTAATAGGTTTTTCATTTTTTAATGATGTTGAATAGTTGTAAATGAATCTATAAAAGATCAAGTCTTGCCACATGTAAGGCCCCTATATCATAAGAGATGAGGGTGCCCTAAAAAAAATTGACTAAATAGATGTCCTAAGTCCTTTATTCTTAGCTGAAAAGATTTCAGCTCTTGCTCCCATATCATATAGTACAATTCTATGGATTTGATATAAAACCTTCCAAAAAAACAAAAACAAAATTATACATAATAAAATCAAACTTATTTAATAATACAAATCATGATGCTAACACAATGTTTTGCATGGTATGAGCCCTTCTATTGATGGATTCTAACTTTTTCTTTGATATTATCTATTTGATCCTAAATGTTTGTTTAACTTGTTAAATTCAAAATTCTTTGTTTACTAAAGATTCTTGCATAACCCTATACTTAACTTAGTTTTATGTGTACAAAGAATATATTATCAAATTTATTATGTTCTAAATGGAGTAATGCACATGTAGAGTGAGGCATCTACTCCAGATATATGATATCCAAAAGTATTATTATAATTCAACCTCTACATTCGATAAGTACAGGTGTTGGTGATCGATTAAGCTGTTTTGAAAGTGCCTTTTCATAAATCTAAATTGCTTTGATTGCTAATTTGGACTCTGGATTTTCATTATAGACTGGCTGGACCTTAAGACTGTTCTTGCAATGGAGAAGGAAAAAGAAGCTAAGTATTCTTTCACAAATCCTTTCTTCTGCTATTGCTATTGTCTTCAATAAATCTGCAGAAACATCTAGCATACAATTTAGATCTCAATCTGCATCTCTGAACTTTGTATCTTATGAACTGAATCATATAATACAATCCATGCCCATTGCAGTTAGTCATGGGAAGTGCTATAGCTAGATTGTTGTCTATTGCTATTATAAGTTTAATCCTGGAGAATGTGTTGGCACAAGAAGCCTATGCAGGGAACAAACTGTTTGACTGCAATGACAACTCATATGAAAGCTCTGGCTATGTATGCAATGGAGCTGAAAGAAGTTGTAATACTTATGCCTTGTTTCATGCCCAGGGACCTAATTATCTATCCCTTCTTAATATCAGCAGACTCTTCAATGTGAGCACAAGTGAAATGGCCTCTTCAAACAATATGTCCATGGAATCCACAGAGTTACAGCAAGTTCAGCCAGTTCTTATCCCCTTGCAGTGTGGTTGCACTGGAAATCATTCTCAGGCCAATCTCAGATATAGACTCTCAGAGGGGGACACCTACTTTTCATTAACTAAGGTCTTGCAGGGATTGACATCCTGTCAGGCTCTTGTGAAACAAAACCCCAACACTAGGGGAATCTATTCCATGAGCCTTGGTGAGAACATATTGATTCCTTTGAGATGTGCATGCCCAACCACTGAGCAGATCAAGAAAGGATTCAACTATCTTCTGTCATATGCTGTGAAGAATGGAGATACATTGGATTCAATTGCCCAGGCTTTCAATACATCAAGGTATGATATAATATTTGCCAACACATTACAAGGCTCAGACCCCACTGTCTTTTTCCATGTATCTCTTCTGGTTCCATTGAAGAATAAGCCAGTTATTCCGCCTGCAATGCAAGCCCAGGAAGAACGAAGTCCACAACCCAAAGGGATTTACAATGCTCATTCAAAAAAGAAAGAAAGATTAGAAGTGGGTGCTTATGTTGGCATTGCTGCAGGAACAGTGGCTCTAACATCTGCCATTGTACTATCATTTTTGCTGGCCAGGAGGAATCAGTCCTTAAAGAAGCTATATTTATCACACAAAAAGCCAGACATCCCCAGGGCAGAAGATAAAGATGATGGTGAGAGCAAATCAAATTCCAATAAGGTAATCATAACCAACATGATCACAGACCTGGCACTAACTTTCTACACATTTGAGCAGCTGCAAAAAGCAATAGACAATTTCAATCCTGATTGCAGGATAGAAGGATCTGTGTACTATGGTACCTTCAATGGTACTCTTTTGGCTGTCAAGAAAACCAAAGCAGACAACTCCAAGGAACTCAAAATACTACACAAGCTTCACCATGTCAATCTTATTGGGCTCTTAGGAGTTTGCATTGGGGATGATCACTCTTATATGATATTTGAGTATGCTGAAAATGGATCTCTCAGTGACTGGCTTCATGGGGGCCTAGCCCTGAAAAACAAATTCATCTCCTCTTGGTCAAGGTTCCTCACATGGAACCAGAGGCTCCAAATCTGTCTTGATGTGGCCAGGGGACTACAATACATTCACACATGCATACAACCCTGTTATGTACACAAGGACATCAAATGCAGCAATATTCTTCTCAGTGGAGATTTCAATGCCAAGATTGCAAACTTTGGCATGGAAAAATCTTCAGAAAACACTGATATCTTTACCAAACATATTGCAGGAACACATGGGTACATGGCCCCTGAATACCTGTCTGATGGCCTTGTCACTCCAATGATGGACGTATATGCCTTTGGTGTTATATTGCTTGAAGTTTTGTCAGGAAAACCTGCTGTTAGCAAGAGAGGGAAAAAAAATCTTTTGGCTGAAACCATAGGTCCTCTTTTAGAGGATGAAAATTCTGTTGAGAAATTGAGGGGCTGGATGGACTTGTCTCTCCATGAAGTCTATTGTATAGACCAAGCTCTTGCATTGGCAAAACTTGCTCAATCATGTGTTGAAAAGGATCCTTCCATGCGACCTGCCATGGATGAGATCACCTTTAGACTTTCATTATTGGTTAGAAAATCAAGAAATGAAGAGGAAATAAACTTTCAAGATTAATTCAGAAATTAAGGGAAAAAAGTAGAAGCCACAGCAAATTGTTGCAACCATTCCTTTGTCAATCCCCTCCAATCAATTGCTGCCACGCTCTTTCTAGTTATAGTTGTATCTCTAATATGTTGAGAGAAATGGTCTTTCAAAGTGAGCATCCCCTTGAAGGGAGGCTTGTAGTAGATAGACTTGAGAATCTATGTTTGAAGCTTTTCTTGTATCATATCTTTGGCTTGAGTTGTGTTCTGTGCATGCTTGATACAAAAACTTATTTTCTCTAGCTCTCAGATAAGATTTTTTAATGGCAAGGAAGGATACCAAGAACCTCTAAATGGTTGGTCTCTAATAGAATAGAAGATTTTTAATGTTTACGATGTTAAAGATAGTTTAATGTGATAATAGATCTTAATTAAGAATACAATAATAGATCTTAACAAAAATATAATGAATTTTATTGTGTAAGTATGAAATTAAGATTTTTAGAGGCTCAGTTTTTTTAGTGAGTTGAGACTTTGGAGGCCTAGATAATTTTGATTTTTTTTATTTTTATTTTGAGGTATTCTTGGATGAGGGTCCTCATGTACCATGGTATTTTGGTATTTTGATGTAACCATTGATTATATTTTAACTTCTCTTGAATGGGAGACCTTGTACTTAGATGTGGACATTCATGACTTATATATGTTCAGATTTATACTGGTTTTGTTCACACTTTTATCTAGTTCGATATGATAAATTTTGTGTTTTTTTTATGTACATGAATGGTTTAGATTTAACATTTTCTATGCAACTACAAATGTACATGATTTTTTTTTATACTTTT
Source organism: Sequoia sempervirens (assembly GCA_007258455.2). Lineage (NCBI taxonomy): Eukaryota > Viridiplantae > Streptophyta > Pinopsida > Cupressales > Cupressaceae > Sequoia > Sequoia sempervirens. The sequence continues at coordinate 49,462 of VDFB02256291.1, read as the reverse complement.
GTGTTTTAGTATGTATACATGTGTATGGATGTGTGAATAACAAATAATAGACATCTTACATGTGATAAATTGTTTATACTTCACAATGATATTTAAATTAATAGTACATTTGTGTACTTGTAACAATACTATCATTTATCGCCGATAAGGGCGTGGTTCGGTGGTCAAGTCGCTTGGTTGTTGTGACGGCCACCAGGGTTCAAACCTTCGCTGGGCCAAAGTGCTCGCAGGCCTTGTGCCTTCGCTGGGCCTTTGTGCTCGCGGGTTTGGTTGTTTCTTGTGGTTTGTTGTATCCGGTTCATAGCTCCGGTCAAAAAAAAGCGTTTACCCCTAATATTATGGGTGCATTGCACCTTTTTAAAAAAAAAAAAAAAACAACACTATAATTTATCTTTATCACTTTTTTATTTAGAGGATTGTGGATTGACTATAACATAGTTGATTGAGCACTAGGCTACTAAGATGTGATATTTTAAGGAAGGACAAGTATGAATGGAAAATATGGGGGGATGATTTGAGTTAAACTCAATAAGGTAGGGAATTGATCCAAATCTAGATTCAACTGTTAGATTAACATCAAGCAACATTGATTGACAAGCTTTATAAGTACCTTCTAGACTCAAACCAAAGATAGCCAACAAGTCAAACTTGGGGTAAAGGATTAGGTCCTCAACAAAGGGCCTTTCATTAAGGGTTACGACTCTTGGTTGTTTCACCTAGTTAGTGCATGCATGTGATTTTCTTAATGACTTATTTTTAATGTGTTCCTTTTAATTTAAATTAGAGTCAAAATCAAAAAATATGATGCAAATTATGTAACCTCTCTCTCTCTCTCTCTCTCTCCCCTTTTGGAGTACTCTACCCCTTTAACCTAGTTGCATGCTACTAGGAAGAGATGAGGCCTCATCATTGAAGATGGGGAAAGGGGAGTAATGGGCTAAGCACAACTAAATCGGTATGTATTAGTTTCTAATACTTCGCCTTGATAAGGAAAAATGAGAAGGTTTTCCTATTAGCTTCTAGGTAGAAGTGTAAGCTAAGTTACACAATGATACTTAGGAATAGATACTATAGCTAGTTGAAGTATAGATCAATTTAATGCTCACAATATGTTTATCTAGATAGTCAAGGATGTAAAGGGATAAGTAGTGTAATATGATCAAGAGATTGTATGATCTAGTGAGGAAAAAAAATGTACTATCAACCTATAGCTTGATTAAAACAAAAATTGGAAAGGATCAACCACTAAACATAACATGATGGGATGGAGATAATATAATTAATCTTAATTTTATATGTTTTTGAGTTCATATATATCATTTATTAAGGTGTAATTCCTCACCCTATATAGAGCATAAAAGGAAAGCACTATTCCCCATATCCTCTTTGATTAGGTATGGGGCTATCTAGTTTAGTCTAAATTTTTAGCCTACATTGACCCTTTTATCAATCAAGTTATAAATTCTAAGCACAAGGTCTCCAACCTTGATGGGTTGAGGAGGCACTTTTTCTAATGTATTGGAAAATTACATAAGCCTTTAACCAACTAAGCTTGGAGTTAAGCCACCTAAGGTCAAAAGGTTGTGGAACAACTCCCTAAATAGGGAAAGTCATCTCATTAAAATCTTTTTCTTGTCATTTTAAGGTAGGGATGGTGCAGGAGCACTGATGAGCCCAAAATATGCTCATAATTTGGATATCATGGTGTACTTTTAATACCTTTACTTTTGTTGTTCATGGTTGTTTAACTCTCTTGAAACCTTTTATTGGGGGATATCCTATAGCAGTATACTTTTATGATCCTGTAGCCTATCATGTTGACATGTCTATATTTATTACCCTGTTCGACTCCCCAAATGACTGGTATAACACATGTAGTTTTTGAATGATGAAATAGATTTAAATATGTGATTAATGAATGGATATTGTGTATGTGTCATGCGCCTTTTCTTTCGCATCTGTTACCTTGTGTTTCGTAGGTTGTTGAAGAAAGTATGATCAAGTCAAGCGCAGCTGATCTCGGCCTTGCAGTAAAGTCCATTTCCTGCACGACTTCAAGGAAGCTTTAGCAAAGAATTTTTGACCGAAACTGTTGGGATGGATTTTAAATGTCATTTAATCTGGAAAGAGTGGAGTGCTAGATTCTCTCTAGATTGGGTTGAATGGATAAACTCATTTATGAAGTCCGTTCCTCGATTTCGGGATACATTTTACATCCACGTCTTTCTCTGTTAGGGTTAGTTAGTTAGTTGTTTTCCTGATCTAAATAAATGTTCCTCCTGCGTGGGTGAACTACGAGAAGAAGAGAACAGAGAAATAGGAGATAGATAGAGAAGCATATTATGTAAGAGTTAGAGTTATAATATGAATTAGAGTTTTTGTTAGTTTTCTAAAGTAGAACAATCAATGTAAATGATTTCACGTTATGAATAAAAGTTGATGGAGTTTTGAGCACAATCTTCTGTGTAAATTAGTTGATGCTTGCTAAGGGGGCCCACTTAGTAAGTATCTGTAGGAGAGTAGTTGTTTATCCTTTGTTAATTCAAGTTAGATTTCATTTTAGAAGTTTCACCACAAGCTCAGTCTTATACTGTTCCTACAGCATCGGGAATCCATCCCTGTGTTTGTTCCTGCAACATAAGGCCAGTTTATAGTTTGTCTCTCAATTGTAGCTATTATGATTTTTGCTTTGGTTAGATTATGGTTGAGTTAAGAAAACTTTGCATTACCTTCCTGTAGCACAGGTAGAATTTCTTTCCAAGTATTTATTTTTAATAGGTTGTGACTGAAATTGGTTCTTAGTGCACATATAGTGCCGCTCCATTTAAAGTATACGTTCCCTGGTTTGACAAGTAAATGAACGACCACGAAGAGGTATTAGTCACCTGCTGGAATGTCCAATTCCCAGGATAGGTTTTGTCGTGATTTTCATATCCTTTTGTGGGCGCAAACATTTTTGGTGCCATTGTCGGGGATGGTGTCAATCTAAGAACCTGCTATAGTCATTGTTAGCAGTAGTTTAGTCAGTTGTTCAAGTATTTTCAAAATATTTTAAAATACCATCCATTTTTGTTGCATGCATAGAAGAAGAGACGCTTAGGGAAGATTTCTCCCTAACCTGCCATCCATTGCTAAGAAAACTGAACCATCTTATAGCCTATTTGAGGACGAAGGAGACCTAGATATTGACCCATTTGCTAAAGATTTATGTGCTGACTTGCTATTCGGCCCATTTGACGAAGAACCTGAAGAAAATCCATTTGCTTCTATACTTGATCAAGTGAACATGGCACGTAATCCACCTAATCGACCTCCTGCTTTTGAATTCCCCATTATTTCTCAACAAAACAATGACAACCTTAAGAATATTCCTTCTTCATTACTTCCCAAGTTCTATGGCTTAGTTACAGAAGACCCAGAGACATTCTTGTTCGAGTTTGATATCCTCTGTCGTAGTTATGATTACACTTCAGATGCTCACAAACTGAAATTGTTTCCCGCTACCTTGAAGGAGGGAGCTCTCAGATGGTTCATGAGTTTGGGAAGAGGTGTTGTTGATAGTTGGGCAGCCATACAAATAAAATTTCTTGAGAAATACAAGGAATATTGTAAGAGTGGCAGTAAAAGTGATGATATATTCAGAATTCAACAGAAGGAAGATGAAAGTCTGGAGGATTATATATCAAGATTCTTGTTTTCTCTGAAAAAGAATTTCGACCACACTCTTAATGAAGAATCTCAAAAATTACTTTTTCTAAGGGGAATCAATGATACTTGTATAGATGCCTTGGACCTGATGGGAGGCAGATATATCACTCAAGCATCTTGGGATGATCTCATGAAGATATGTCTCAGTTACTCCTGAGCAAATGTGAAGAAGGGTAGAGGTCATCAAGCTACAATGGGAAAGTCTTCTTCTAGTGGGGTTTCCTAGATGGAAATCACAAATTTGCTATCTGATTTCAAGCAGGACATCATAAACAACATGGCTACACAGTTGGATACCATGCAAGCTCGCAAGAAACATGCGAAGGTTGAGGCAATCCTGGCTGAGTTCTGTCCACATTGTAGACAGAAGAAACGAGACTACAGATGCAAGTTGGTGGCCAACATGGAGGTTAAGTAGTTACCTATTGATTTTAAGATGATAGAAGGTGATGATGACCAAGTCTTCTTTGTTGCACAAAGGAGACCATGGGCTCTAAGACAAGGTATGCCTCAAGATCCTTTAACTTTTGGTAATCCTTACTCTAATTATAATAACCAATGGCAACCTACATATGGCCTATCTCCACCTTGGAATGCCCTCAACCATACTGGCCTAACTATCATAGCCCTCAATGGCAACCCCCTCAAGGAGGTTAGCAGCACCCACAAGGACAATGGACTCCACCTCCAGGTAATTGGCAGCAGAACCCTCAATGGAGAGGTTCTCAACAATGGCAGAACCAACCCCCTGGATTCCTGCAGTCTCAACAGCCACAACCTCCGGCCCTTATGCCTCCTCCTGCAACACCTGCAGCAAATACTGGTCCTCCAAAACAAATGCCTATGCTTGCTCAACCATTGCCAAATCCCAATAATAAGTAGCAACAACAACAACAACCTATGTATTCTGCAGAAGTCAACCAGTATCCAGCTTATGCCCTGAATATCAATGATATCCATCTCAGGTTTGGAACCACTCTCCCTGCTCCACAACCACCTATAATTACATAGATTCCAGACTCTGCTGCTGAACAACCTATTGATCATGTAGAAGATATACCTGTATCAGCTACTGTCTCTAAGGAACCTATCCTGCAGCCTCAGGCTACACCACCTTTTCCTTAGAGATTGCAAATTACTACACCCAAGACCATTGAAGAGCCCACCTTTGATATTTTGGAGTAGCTAAAGAATGTACAAGTTCAAATTCCTCTTTTTCAAGCTATTAAAGATGTTCCAGTTTATAGAAAAGTCATTAAAGAGGCTTGTTTAAAGAAACAAGGAAGAAAGAAAAAGGATCCCCAAACTATCCATGTTCTAGGACAATTAGCCGATATTATGTTGGGGAAGGTTGTCATTCCAAAATATACTAATCCTGGAAGTCCTATAGTAAAAATAAATATCAATGGTTAAGTAGTAAGAAATGTTTTGGTTGACCTTGGTGCAGCCATTAATGTGATGACCAAGCACACTATGGAGTGTTTGAATATTCCAAATATTCGGTCTACACCGACTGTCCTACAGCTTGCTGATAGTTCCATGGTTACACCTGATGGAGTGATAGAAGATGTCATTGTCACCCTTGAATCTTGGGAGTACCCTGCTGATTTCACCATATTGTCCACTAAGGCAACCTTATGAGGATATCCTATTATCCTAGGCAGACCCTGGTTAGCTACAGCTGATGCCCTTATAAGATGTCGTTCAGGAGACATGATAATTTCTGATAGTCAGTCAAGAAAGAAATTGGCTTTATACCCACCTGCACAACCTCTGCCAGATTTGTCTCAACCAATTTGGCCAAATCTAGGAGAGGAATCTGAAGAAGTCAATTCATTAGCTCAGTTAATGATGCTACAAACTGATCCATTTTTCCAGCTTTAGAGTGAAGATAACCTGCTTCTACACATTTTGCAGTTTAGTTCTGGTTTGAATAGCCCATCTATTTTGGACAGCCGTTCTCAGCAATGCTTCCTGTAGCAATTGGATCCTGAGAGCCATAATGATTTGCTATTATGTGATATAGAGGCACCACCTTTATCAGCAACCTCAATAAATGATCACACCAAATAGATAGAAGTATCTCCAGGCCGTTGTCTGCATATTAATAATAAGTTGCCTCCGTCTCAACAAACTGCCCTAGCCACAATGCTGCAAGCCCACAAAAGAGATTTTGCATGGGACTATGGGGATATGAAGGGTTTAGACCCAAAACTCTGTACACATCGCATATATATTAACAGTGACTTCAAACCTATCAGGCAGCCTCAAAGAAGAATTAATCCAGCTTTGAGAGAAATTGTTAAAGAAGAATTGCAGAAAATGTTAGCAGCTGGCTTTATCTACCCAATCTCCGATAGTCAGTGGGTTTCCCCATTGGTCATTGTTCCTAAGAAAGGAGGAAAATGGAGGGTATGTGTAGATTACAGAGAGCTCAACTTGGCAACAAAGAAAGATTACTTTCCTCTTCCATTCATTGATCAAGTTCTAGGTAATTTAGCTGGGAAAAAGTACTTCTCATTCTTAGATGGTTTCAGTGGGTACAATCAAATCAAGATTGCTCCTGAGGATCAATAAAAAACTACTTTTACATGCCCTTGGGGAACGTTTTCCTATTCAGTTTTGCCTTTTGGTCTCTGTAATGCTCCTGCAACTTTCCAGAGGGCAGTCATAAGTATCTTTTCATACATCTCATATGATTGCATGGAAATATACATGGATGACTTTACTGTTTATGGTACAACATTTGAGGAAGCTCAAGCCAACTTGGAGAAAGTACTACAAAGATGTGAAGATCACAACCTATCGCTGAATAGTCAAAAGTGCTTCATGATGATGCAGGAGGGAATAGTGTTTGGTCACTATATTTCTGCTACAGGAATTCAGTTTGATCTTGTTAAGATTGAGGTCATCTCTAAGCTACCCTCTCCTGCTAAGCAGAAAGAGGTACGGAGCTTTCTAGGCTATGCTGGATACTACAAAAGATTCATCAAGGACTTCAGCCAAACAACAGGCCCCTTATACAGTCTGCTGAAGAAAGATGCAGATTTTTCTTGGATAGAGGAATGTGAAAAAGCATTCCTTGACTTAAAAGTCGCCCTTACACAGGCACCTATTCTGAAAGGACCTGATTGGTCACTTCCATTTCATATTCATACTGATGCATCAGATTATGCCATTGGCGCAGTGTTAGGGCAGAAGGATGGTTCAATAGAACATGCACTCTATTACATAAGCAAAAATCTACAAGGGGCTGAATTAAACTACACTGTTACAGAAAAAGAAATGTTGGCAATCATCTACGCCCTCAATAAATTCAAGCATTATATCATTGGTTATCAGATATTTTTCCATACTGATCATGCCGCAATCCTGTATCTCATGAATAAAGCCTCAATATCCAGGAGATTGGCAAGATGGTTATTACTGATGCAGGAATTTGATATTACAATTGTGGACAAGCCAGGTAAAGCCAACGTGGTTGTTGATTTCCTCTCTAGAATTCAAAGGCAAGATGACTTTGCACTTATTGAAGACTCATTTCCTAATGAGCACCTATTTGCAATCAAGGTTATTCACCCATGGTATGCTGATATAGCAAATTATCTAGTCACAGGAAGAACTCCTCAATTCTCCCCTAAGGAAAAGAGATTATTGGTAGAGAAAAGCTTTAACTTTTCTTGGAATGCAGATTGCATGTTTTATACAGGGCCAGATCAAGTTATGAGGAGATGTGTACTAGAGGAGGACACTCATGATATACTGCATGCAAGCCATGATGAGCCGTGTGGTGGACATTTTGCTGCCAAAAGGACAGTGATGAAAATTTTAAATATTGGTTACTATTGGCCAACTTTACATAAGGATGCAGCCAAATATACCAGGAGATGTGACAGATGCCAAAGGATGGGAAAACCAACTCGATCTAATGAGATGCCTCTATTTCCACAAGTTGTAGTTGCACCCTTCAACAAATGGGGACTGGATTTTGTAGGACCAATTGATTCACCTTCCAATGGTAAGTCCTACATCCTTGTATGCACAGACTATGTCACAAAATGGGTAGAGGCTAAGCCTATGAAACATGCTAGGAATAATAAAGTGGTTGAATTCCTCTATGAGGAAATATTTACTAGGTTTGGTGTCCCTAGGGAAATAGTGACAGATCAAGGAGCACAATTTACTTCTACACTTATCATAGCTTTAGTCAATGAATACAATATACGACACAGGAAATCAACTCCTTATCACCCCCAGGCCAATGGCCAGGTTGAGGTCACCAATAGGGACATAGAGGCCATTTTGACTAAAACTGTAGATTTGCATAGGAAGGACTGGGCCACAAGGTTACCAGAAGCTATATGGGCCTACTGTACTATTTGGAAGACTACTACAAGATATACACTTTTTGAAATGGTGTATGGTAAAATAGTAGTGATGCTGATAGAGTTTGAACATAAAACTCTAAGAACAATACTGGAGATGGACATGGATTTAACAAATGCACAAAAGGGCAGAATCATGTAGCTCAATGCTTTGGATGAGCTCCGAAAGAATGTCCTGCAGCACACTGAGATAATACAAAATCATAGAATAAGGCGGCATGATAAATAAATTAAGGAGAAGAAATTCAAAGTAGGAGATTGGGCTCTGCTTTATGACTTCCGATATAAGGACAATCCAGGAAAATTATAAACTAGATGGTTGGGCCCGTATGAAATTAAGAATGTATTTGCTAATGGTTAAGTGCAACTTGTTACAATTGATCCTGTTAGATTCAAGCTGTTAGTTAATGGACACCGCCTCTGGTTGTACCATAAACCAGTCTCAAAAGAAGAGTTCATGCAGCAGTTCATTCAGGATCCTACCACTAATCCTCCTGCAGCCGAAGGCTTTAGCCTTTCTCTTGCAGCTTCGCCGTAATTTTGTAATGCATGCTCATAATAAAATTTTTCTTTTTAAGGAAACACCTTTTTCTTCGTTTCCACTTGTCGCCACATTTCACTTCTTTATCTTCCATTCCATCCATCCATTCCATCCATTCATCTTGTCCATCCACGTCACCCATCCACCTTATTCATCCGCACCACCCTTAATTATGATTTCATTCCCAACTGTCATCTCATGCCGAGACCGTCATCTTTCTCAACACATACAAGCATTTAATGAAAGGTACATAATATCTTTTGTTATCGCATTTTTGATTTATTTCATATTATTCATTTACTGCAATGTCTATATCAGTCATTATTACCCGATCTCCGCCTATTCCTTAGTACATGTGTGGACACATGTCATACTTTAAGTAGGGGGCGAGATAATCCACTTTTCAAACTTGTCCTTTCGCCGTTGTCACAACTGCTCTGATAATCTTTCTTTATTATTTTCTGGTACTTTCTGTATACACTTAAAAATGGTCATATCACATTGTCTGGTAATTAATTAAATATTTTTAATATCTTTTGATTCTATCTACGTATAAATAAATTTAAATAATTTATTTATATTGTTCATGATTTCATTTCGATTAAATATTTAATCACCTTTTCATATTCATTTCTTAATTAATTAAATAAATGTTACAATTTATTTATATTAATTATCATATAATCTTAGTTTGAATATTTTATTCAAATAAAGATTAAAATATTATAATTCTTCTAAATATCATTTATAATTAAATATTCCAAAATATTTGATTATTTCCTCTAAATCCAATATTCATTTTTAAATCATTTCAAAATTCCTCCAATTCAATAATCTATTCATAATTAAATATTTCCAAAAATATTTAATTAAATTCTTCTAAATATTTCAAAAATCTTCTAAAGTCATTCATGATTAAATATTACCAAAATATTTAATTAATTCTTCTATAGTTTTCAAAAAAATCAAAAATCAAATATCAAAAAGCAATAAAGGAAATTAAATAAATTTAAATATTTATTTAATTTGGGATTTATCTTCAACTCCCGAGAAACAAACTGCCAAAACAGAAAATTAAATTTCTCTGTTCCTGTGCAGGCTTGTTCCCGTGGGTTGAAGACAAGCTTCCATTCTTCTCTCCAACCTCTCAACCTCCTCCCTTTTCTTCTCAACTTCTCAATCTCTCACCATTCAAACATACTAGACAATTCACAGCCGTAGATTCTTGCCAGCCGGGATGAAGCCTGCAAAAATCTATAAATACAGCTGCCGGGAGCTCCAAATCATATAGAATTTAGAAGCAAGTAAACTATAGGTAAATAGTATTAGCATTCATAGCAATAGCATTATCACAGCAATAGCATAGCAATCATAGCAATAGAATCATGATTCATCTCATCTACAGCCCCTGTGCATAATCACAGCCCCTGTCCATATCCGTATCAATAATTCCATCTTCACCAGCATATAGAATAGTTTTTCTTTGCATACTCGTTCTGCAGCAGTCATTTGGAGAAGCTCACACAATCTGAGAGCCAGAAAGCTTCAAACCAATCTCTGGAGATAGAGAAAGACGGAACGTTCTTGAAGAATTGTTATTTTATAGCCAAGTTTATTTCAAATTTTCTTCAATTTAAAGTTCTGTTAATAGTGTTTTGTTTTAATTAGATTAACAATAAAATACATTACACACTTTCCAATTATGATCGCATGTCTTTTTCATTGCATGTTTTTTATTGTAAATCACAATTAAAATTGCTTGTTTAAAAAATTCATTTTTGGAAAAGAAGAGAAAAGTGACAGCGGGACAGAAAAGAACCAGAGCAGAAAGGGAAATTTTTGGATTTTCAGAAAAGAGTTGAGTTCAGCTAAGACAAAACTGTGAACATGGGTGGTCAACTGGTAAGACATGAGCCTGTAGCTCATGAGTTATTAATGAAAAATCCTCAAACAGTCCAAGCATTCAACCTCTGTGGTTGGCTGAATTATTTTTTGAGTTTAGATGCTTTTAATGAGGAGGCTGTAGGTGAATTCTTGAGAACCTTTTCTAAAGGGGAGGCTACAGTATGGGGCCTAACAGTTGTTGTAATTGAAGAATGAATTGCAGAGGTAACCGGGCTTCCAACCATTGGAGAAAATTTTTCTTCCGATGTTGTCTCTACAAGGGCAGAATTTACAATACCCATTGATGGACCTTTGGAAGTTTCGAAGCAGGGATGCAAGTGAGTGTTGTTGCCTCCTCCATACCCAGAATACACTACTTTCATCATCAAGTATTTAACTTGTGAAGGGTGCTTTTCTTACCTACTTTCTTACCACTTCAAATTGCTGAGTCATATGAGGCATGGATTAGCTGTTAATGTTCTAAACTTTTTGTTAAAATTTCTGGAACAATGTGCCCATGAAACCCAACAAGGGAAGGATAATTCTATTTCTCACCATGGCCTTATAAAATTGTTGGTTGAACGCTCTTTGAGAGATGTATCACCTCTTTCCTGGAAATAATTTGTTGCCCAGAAGAGCCTGCAATGTCCAAAACCCCCTAGGGCACTTACCCCACGGCCTTGGAAAAAGAAAGAGGAAATGGCATCTACTAGTAGGAGAACAGGGCAAGGGTCATCTGCTCCTATAACACCTGGTCCTGCAACTCTCACACTAGAGTCCTCTACCCGGGTGCAAACTAGGGCTGCTAGTAGAAGAGAAAGAGGAAAAACAAAAGCATGAGAGTCATCTGGGGTGGAACAAACCCCAGAATCTGACCCTCGTTCTCATAAAAGGAAATGCTCTTCTCCTGTATCATCTTCCCCTATAGCAGTGTCTCCTACAGCAACACCTGTTTCTGTCACCAGTTCACCATCATCCTCTGACAAGGCAGAACCTTCTAGGCAATTCAAAAAGAGGAAGGCTACGAGAGCACCTCCAGCAGCAGCAACATTGCCAAGAAGAGTTTCCACCAGAAAACAATGTAAAGAATCCCATGTTTTACCTCAACCTGAGGTTATTATAATTTCAGACGAATCTGTAGAGTCTGAATATGATGTTTCTCAGAATGTGTCTGAGAGTGTTGTATAGAGTTCATTTGTTATTCCTAAAGAAGAACAAGTTGAGACAAGGGAAGTTGAGCATAATGAAAGGGGAGTACCAAGTCTCGATGACTTGGCTACTGCGGCTATGCATATTTCAAAGGAAGCATAGTCTTCTCCACTACAACAACATGAATTCATTCTGCAGCAAAAGGAAGAACAGACTGAACAGTTGGAAGTGGCCAATAAAGCCTCATTTCCCCCTGCAACTTGTCAAGCCATTGTTGTCTACAAAAAGACATTTTTAATTGAATTTTTGGAACATTTCAAAGCTACATGGAGACCAGTTACATTACAAACCCTGATTTTTCGCCACCTAGCCAAGACTGAAATGGAACAGAGTCTTTGGGAGGAAGAAAAGAAGAAACTGAAAAAGGAAATTGAAGGGCAGAAACAGGAAATTTAGGAGTTAAAGGAGAAAATGGATGAAATGCTTAAGGTAACTGGTCAGATTATGGAATGCAGACCACCACCCAGAGTTTATGCTCTGTGCCTCAATGAACAATTCTTGTGGTTCCAACTAATGAGAATTTCCAGAAATCAAGATCCTATTCTTCACACTGCTAAAGAATTTTACGATGCATACCAGGCAGTCCCTAATTGGCTAAGAAATTCTTTGTGTGAATTCTATTTACATGGCTTTTTAATTCCATTTGAAATGGAGTGGAATCCCCTTCTATATATTGGCGACATCCATTTGAGATCACTTATGTCTTGGGCGGCAAATGAAGCAAATTATGGCAGGCAATGGGAGACATATGAAGAAGTCGAAAGGCATGAGCCTGTTCCATTGCGCCCTGAGAGTTTAGACCCCCATACAATGTTGAAAACTTGGCTTACTGTGGCATATGGTTTTAATAATGATATAGCTAGGATGAAAATATTTGATCTCAGGAAGTAGGTATATGATGAATTTCAAGAACAGTCATACTCATTTTGGAGACTGTCATACTCCAGAATTGAAAAGAGGTGGGAGAGATTAACTATTGGGTAAGAAGGTCTAAGCCTCACAATCCCCTAAATTTTACAACAACTCTTAAACGATTAAGCCGATACATACAGTTGGGCCTTCAAAAGAGGTTTGAATTGTGGTTGCCATTGATATTTAGACCTCCTGTGCTAATGTGGCCCCTTTATCCCTACCAGGCTACAAATATTAATGAAGATACAAAAGCTCGTACGTATGAAAGGTGGCAGAGTTTCAGAGGTTTTTATTACAAATTTGGAATTCCATTTCAGGGTCATGCCTCAACCACTGATTTCAGAGAGACCACCAGGAAGTTTAATGCTGGAGGACCAGCATTGGGTTAAGTAGGGGGAAAATGATGAGCCCAAAATATGCTCATAATTTGGATATCATGGTGTACTTTTAATACCTTTACTTTTGTTGTTCATGGTTGTTTAACTCTCTTGAAACCTTTTATTAGGGGATATCCTGTAGCAATATACTTTTATGATCTTGTAGCCTATCATGTTATATTTATTACCCTATTCGACTCCTCAAATGACTGGTATAACGCATGTAGTTTTTGAATGATGAAATAGATTTAAATATGTGATTAATGAATGGATATTGTGTATGTGTCATGCGCCTTTTCTTTCGCATCTGCTACCTTGTGTTTCGCAGGTTGTTGAAGAAAGTATGATCGATTCAAGTGCAGCTGATATCGGCCTTGCAGTAAAGTCCATTTCCTGCATGACTTCGAGGAAGCTCTAGCGAAGACTTTTTGACCAAAACTGTTGGGATGGATTTTAAATGTCATTTAATCTGGAAAGAGTGGAGTGTTAGATTCTCTCTGGATCGGGTTGAACAGATAAACTCATTTACGAAGTCTGTTCCTCGATTTCGAGATACAATTTACATCCACGTCTTTCTTTGTTAGGGTTAGTTAGTTAGTTGTTTTCCTGATTTAAATAAGTGTTCCTCTTGCGCGGGTGAACTACGAGAAGAGAATAGAGAAATAGGAGATAGATAGAGAAGCAAATTATGTAAGAGTTAGAGTTATAATATGAATCAGAGTTTTTGTTAGTTTTCTGAAGCAGAACAATCAATGTAAATGATTTCACATTATGAATAAAAATTGATGGAGTTCTGAGCACAATCTTCTGTGTAAATTAGTTGATGCTTGCTAAGGGGGCCCACTTAGTAAGTATATGTAGGAGAGTAGTTGTTTATCCTTTTTTAATTCAAGTTAGATTTCATTTTAGAAGTTTCACCACAAGCTCAGTCTTATATTGTTCCTACAGCATCGAGAATCCATCCTTGTGTTTGTTCCTGCAGCATAAGGCCAGTTTATAGTTTGTCTCTCAATTGTAGCTATTATGATTTCTGCTTTGGTTAGATTATGGTTGAGTTAAGAAAACTTTGCATTACCTTCCTATAGCATAGGTAGAATTTCTTTCCAAGTATTTATTTTTAATAGGTTGTGACTGAAACTGGTTCTTAATGCACATATAGTGCCACTCCATTTAAAGTATACGTTAACTGGTTTGAGAAATAAATGAATGACCATGAAGAGGTATTAGTCGCATGCTGGAATGTCTAATTCCTAGGATAGGTTTTGCCGTGATTTTCATATCCTTTTGTGGGCGTGAACAAGCACCATGTCAATTTTGGTCAATTGATGTAAATAGGTGTCTAAAGTTGATTCTCATGTGTTTAATCACATTTTTGATGTAATAAGGTCTAATTGAGACCATTTTATGTGTTCAAGTCATATAGGGTCATGTTGTTTAGTTTTGTCAATTTTGTAAAAATGTTGCAAAAGTTGCTTGTGCAACTTTGCAATTTTGTCATTTTTGGGAAGTTGAACAGTCATTTGTTTGAATGGTGGTTAGGAACCATTGGCTTCAGTTAGAATATGTTTAAATATTCCTAAGAACTTTGAGGCAATACTTTTGGAGTGAATATTGGTGAAAAAGCAATAAAACAAGCTTTGTTTTCTGTTAATTTTCAGTGTTTTATGATGTTTCTGAGTTATGTACGGCTCCATACGCTCTCTGTCTATCATGAATTGAATTGGAATCAGTAGAGTAATGAATCTTCTTTGATATGGTTGTGGTTGTGTTGATTTTTTATTGAGAATTGAGGTAGTTTGAAGAGTTTTTTTGTAAATGGTCTGTAAACCCTAGGTTTGAGGGTTTGTGAACAAAATAATGTTTTATAGCCCATTCCACCGTTGAAACTTGGCCAAACTCAGTGGAATGGAAGGATTTAGTGTGCTCTTAGTGATATTTAAGTTTATTAGAGAAGGAGATGAAGTTTTGGGTAGATTTGAGCAAGCCCTAGCCTAACATCCTCATGTGTTAGGCTTAGGAAACTAGGTAGGATTGTAATTTTGTGTGACATCAAATTTGTGATGAGTTGTGATGATGTAAACTACATAAAGGGGCCCTATATGATGTGTTAGATCCTCTGGAGTGGAGTTTTGGAAATTGGTGTTTGAATTCCATACACTTGCTTTGGAAAAGTGGCCTAATTTGGCCTTGGAGCAGTGTAGCAGATCAAATTTGAAGGATTTCTTACAAAATAACCCTAGTCCCAAATTGGGTATATTGAAAAGGGGCCTGATGAGTATCTGAGATGGTCAATGGTTTGTGGGTTAATGTCCTTCTCTAAAAGATATGCTTAAGAAACCAAGTTTGGAGACCTACAAGGAGGAATAAAGCATTGTATGAACTAGCCACCAAATTAGGGTTTTGAATTTGAAAGGTTGATCAATTGTGATTGTATTCACATACTCCACCCTACTCTACATCAGGTGGTATTAGAGCATAGGTTATGATTGAGAAGTGGAAAAGTAGTTGAAATTCTAAATAAGCAAGATGCCTCTAAAGACCAATCCAATGACCAAAGAAGTCAAAGAATTAAAGGAGCAACATGCTAGGGAGGTGAGACTATTTAAGGAGTCTCATGAAGCTTCCCTTGTCATTATTGCAGCCCTAGATAAAAACTAAAGAAGAGGTATGGTCAGTGGTGACCAAAGTGACAAAGAGGATGAGGGTGAGAGTGAGAACCCTCAAGGAGGAGTCCAAGATGAAGATGAAATGGAACCTGAAGAAGCAAGAATGGTTAGGATGCCGAAGGCTATCAAGGGGGATACTCCTAAGGTGAAAGTGGAAGTACCCATGTACGGTGGGAAGATGGACAGTGAAGAAGTGTTGGGGTGGATAGATGCTCTTGACAATTTCTTTAAATATGAGGAGGTAGAAGATGATAAGAAGGTGAAATTTTCAAAAACCAAGTTGAAGGGCCCTGCCCTAACATGGTGGACCTATGTTCAAGAGGAAAGAGTAAAGAAGGGAAAGACTAGGATAATTTCATGGGATAGAATGGTAGCTAAGGTGAAAGGACAATTTTTTCCTACAGATTGTGCAATTCAAACCTTTAGGAAGCTGCAAAATTTAAAACAAAAGGAGTTAGATGTCATGCAATACACTGAGGAATTCCATAAATTAAGTATTAGAGTAGGACATAGTGAAGATGAAGTAGAAAAGGTAGCAAGATACCTAAATGAGATAAGGCTCAACATTCAAGATGAAATCAACCTCAATACACCTAGGACAGTTGAAGAGTGTTTTCAATTGGTTGTCAAGGCAGAGGAAAGGATAACAAGGAGACAAGAGCAACAAGTAAGAGGTAGATGAAATAATTTTAGAGGTAGAGGCAACTTTGGTGCAAGAGGATAGTCACAAAAGCAACAAGGAGAATCAAGTAGTCACCAAGATAAAAGTGGTGAAACAAGAGGTAATTTCAGAGGAAGAAGACCTAGTGGTAGAGGTAGATTTGGTGGACAAGGGAGAGGGTCAAATAACTTCTCAGGTAGATGTTATCATTGCAACCAATTTGGTCATCCAACATGGAAGTGCCCAAATAAGCAAGCTTCAAGTTCACATGGAGGTGAGAGGAGAACCCAAATTCTGCATGAGGAAGACAATGAAAGTGTCAATTCACCATCTCAACATGCTGCTCCAGAGATAGGTGAGTCTTTGATGATAAGAAGAACACTCATTAAGGTGCCAATAGTCAAAGAGCCTCCACAAAGGAAATCATTGTTTAGAACCACCTACAAATCACATGGAAATGTATGTAAGGTAGTTGTTGATTCAAGTTCTACTGATAATTTGGTTTCCTTAGAGATGGTAGAGAAGTTAAACATGAAGAGGATATCACACCCCACACCTTACAAAGTATCTTGGCTGAATAAGGGTCAACAAGTCTTGGTCAATGAGCAAACATGGGTAGAGTTTAACATTGGGGGGCATAAAGATAAGATCCTATATGACATCATCCCCATGGATGTTTGTCACTTGTTGCTAGGAAGACCTTGACAGTATGACATAAAAGCAAAGCATGATGGCCATAAAATCATCTATGTGATAGAAAAAGATGGAACTTCATTCACATTGACACCCCTGCAAGATGAGGAATTTGATAAAAAAGTTTGGGCTAGTGTTATGGTAGTGGGGGAGAAAGAATTCTTGAAAAAATTGAAGGAAGAAGGTGGACATGGATTTGCTTTAGTGATTAGACCTAAATATGTTTTAGCAACATCCAAGGTTGAGGGTATACCTAGTGAGGTTCATATTGTTGAACAAATACAAGGATATTGCAGTTGATGAGCTACTTAGCTCTTTTCCTCCCATGAGAGATGTAAGCCATCACATAGATATGATCCTTGGTGCAAATTTACAAAATAAAGCTGCATACAAGATGACTCCCAAACATAATGAGGAAATAAGAAGGCAAGTCCAATAATTGTTAGATAAAGGCCTAATAAGGGAAAGTTTGAGCCCATGTGTTGTCCCTACTATTTTAGCACCTAAAAAGGATGGGGATTGGAGAATGTGTACTAACTCAAGGGAAATCAACAAAATCACCATTAGCTATAGGTTTCCAATACTGAGGATGGAGGATTTGATGGACTTTTTGGGAGGTGCATGTTACTTTTCAAAGATTGACCTAAAAAGTGGTTATCATCAGATTAAGATAAGAGAAGGAGATGAGTGTAAAACTGCTTTTAAAACCAATGAGGGCTTATATGAATGGATGGTAATGCCACTTGGATTTTCAAATGCTCCAAGCACATTTATGAGGCTAATGAATGAAGTTTTGAATCCTTTTATTGGAAAATTTGTTGTTGTATATTTGGATGACATACTTGTGTTTAGTAAGACTAAAGAAGAGCACTTGTAACATCTTGACATGGTTTTGCTGAAGTTGAATGAAGAGAAGTTGATGATAAACCTCAAAAAATGTGAATTCATGAAAGAGGAACTAGTGTATCTTGGTTTTGTGATCTCCAAAGATTCATTGAAGATGGATCCCACCAAAGTAGAAGCAATTCTCAATTGGCCAACTCCAAAATCAGTAGGAGAGGTAAGAAGCTTTCATGGTCTTGCTAGTTTCTATAGGAAATTTATAAAAAAAATCAGTCATATCTGCTCACCAATTATTGACACCATCAAAGGAGATAAAAGGAAAAGATTTCAATGGACTAATGAGGTAGAAAGAAGCTTCCAATACCTGAAAAATAGAGTGGCACAACAACCTATCCTAGCCTTACCTGATTTCAACAAAGTTTTCACTATAGAATGTGATGCAAGTGGCTTTGCAATTGAAGCAATCTTAAGCCAAGAAGGAAGACCAGTGGCTTTCTTTAGTGAAAAGCTTAATGAAGCAAAAAGAAAGTACTCGTCCTATGATTTGGAGCTATATGAAATGGTGTAGTCCCTAAAGAAGTGGAGACACTACCTTTTTCCCAAGGAGTTCATTGTTTTCACCGACAACCATGCTTTACAATTTCTAAACAGTCAAGACAAGCTGATTCATAGAAATGTAAAATGGGTAGAGTACCTACAGAGCTATACCTTCACAATCAAACACAAAAAGGGCAGTCCAACAAGGTAGCAGATGCTTTAAGTAGAAGGTCAATGTTGGTACAAGAAATTCAACTTCAAAGTGTGGGAATGGATGCCTTGAAGGGTATGTATGAAGAAGATGAAGACTTCAAAGAGGTATATGCTGTTTATGATTAGTTTAAAGGTGCTTTTTATGATGAATATTCTAATTTTTTGTTGCAAGATGGATTGTTGTTTAAAGATGCTCAATTATGTATTTCAAAGTGCTCCATGAGAACTAATTTGATAAAGGAGAAACATTGTGGCAGTTTAGGAGGACATTTTGGGGTTGATAAGACATTGGAACAGGTAAGAAGATTCTACTTTTGGCCAAAGATGCAAGTGGATGTTAGAAAATTTGTGAAAAATTATGTAATCTACCAAAGAGCCAAGGCTTCTAGTTCTAATGTAGGTCTTTATTAGCCCTTACCAATACCTAATAAACCATGGGAGAGTCTCAGTATGGATTTTGTGTTAGGTTTTCCAAAAAATCAAAGGGGTTATGATAGTGTGTTTGTTGTTGTTGATAGATTTAGTAAAATAGTTCATTTTATTCCATGCAAGTGCACAAATGATGCTTCTCATATTGTTGGGTTATTTTTCAAAGAAATAGTTAGAATTCATGGTCTCCCATTGGCAATTGTATTAGATAAGGATTCAAAGTTCATAGGTCACTTTTGGAGGACCCTTTGGAGGAATCTTGGAACAAATTTGAGCTTTAGTACTACCTATCATCCACAAACGGATGGGAAGACTGAAGTTGTCAATAGATCACTTGGAAATCTTTTGAGATGCCTCACAAAAGAACATGGACAATAGTGAGACTTGGTTCTTCCACAAGTTGAATATGCCTACAATGATTCAATCAATAGAAGCATTGGAAAAAGCCCATTTGAAGTGGTGTATGGTTTGAAACCTAGAGGTGTGTTTGAGCTCAGGGATTTGAAGGGAATGGAGAAGAGGAGTGTTGAGGGAGAAGAATTTACAGAGGCCATGAGGGAGATACACTAGCAAGTTAGAGAAAATCTACAGAAAAGTGTTGAAAAGTATAAGAAACACGCTAATTTGAAAAGAAGGGATGTTCAATTCAAGTTGGGAGATCTAGTTCTTGCACATTTAAGGAAAGAGAGGTTTCCAAAGGGAAAGTACACCAAGTTGTTGATGAAGAAAATTGGGCCACGTAGAGTGGTCCATAAGTTTGGGGCCAATGCCTATGAGATAGAACTCCCTCTTGGAGTTGCTATCTCTCTTATTTTTAATATTGCTGACCTATACCCTTTCAATGGATATGTGGATGCAGGTACTAGTGTTGGTGCAGATGTTGCTGATGAAGATTGGGTCAAAGACCTACCACCTTCTGAGCCATTGAAGCTTGAATGTATTGTGGACACAAGGGAAGCCAAGAGAACAAGACACAAGGTCTACCATGAATACCTAGTCAAGTGGTAAGGTTTACCAATGGAAGATTCCACCTGGATTTTAGAAGAGGATATCAAGAAACATGTCACAATAGTTCAGGACCTGATCTCGGGAGGAACCTGAGATTCTTTTCTCTCTAGGTGTATGGTGTAGGAGCACCATGTCAATTTTGGTCAATTGATGTAAATAGGTGTCTAATGTTAAGTTTGATGTGTTTAATCACATTTTTGATGTAATAAGGTCTAATTGAGAACATTTTTGATGTGTTCAAGTCATATAGGGTCATGTTGTTTAGTTTTGTCAATTTTGTAAAAATGTTGCAAAAGTTGCTTTTGCAACTTTGCACTTTTGTCATTTTTGGGAAGTTGAACAGTCATCTGTTTGAATGGTGGTTAGGAACCATTGGTTTCAATTAGAATATGTTTAAATATGCCTAAGAACTTTGAGGCAATACTTTTGGAGTGAATATTGGTGAAAAAGCAATAAAACAAGCTTTGTTTTATGTTAATTTTCAATGTTTTATGTTGTTTCTGAGTTCTGTACGACTCCATATGCTTTCTATCTATCATGAATTGAATTGGAATCAGTAGAGTAATGAGTCTTCTTTGATTTGGTTGTGGTTGTGTTGATTTTTATTGAGAATTGATGTAGTTTGAAGAGTTTTTCTGCAAACGGTCTATAAACCCTAGGTTTGAGGGTTTGTGAACAAAAATAATGTTTTGCAACCCATTCCACTATTGAAACTTGACAAAACTCAGTGGAATGTAAGGATTTAGTGTTCTATTAGTGATTTTGAAGTTTATTAGAGTAGGAGATGGAGTTTGGGGCATATTTGAGCAAGCCCTAGCCTAACATCCTCATGTGTTAGGCTTAGGAAACTAGGTAGGATTGTAATTTTGTCTGACAACAAATTTGTGATGAGTTGTGATGATGAAAATTGCATAAAGGGACCCTATATAATGCGTTAGAGTTTCTGGAGTGGAGTTTTGGAAATTGGTGTTTGAATTTCATACACTTGCTTTGGAAAAGTGGCCTAATTTGGCCTTGGAGCAGCGTAGCAGATCAAATTTGAAGGATTTGTTACAAAATAACCATAGTCCCAAATTGGGTATATTGAAAAGGGGCCTAATGGGAATCTAAGATGGTCAATGGTTTGTGGGTTAATGGCATTCTCTAAAATATATGCTTAAGAAACCAAGTTTGGAGACCTACAAGGAGGAATAAAAAATTGTGTGAACTAGCCACCAAGTTAGGGTTTAGAATTTGAAAGGTTGATCAATTGTGATTGTATTCACATACTCCACCCTACTCTACATCAAGGGATCATAGGAAAAAAATGGTTCTATCATTCTGATGGGAAGGGTCTCCAAATATTAAAGTCTTAACTATGCAAGTATTTAGGGTACATTGGATGAAAATGAAAGCAAATATAAGAGGTATATAGGTGCATATCAAATATAGAAAAAAGGAAAGAAAATAGAATAATCTTCCTCTAGTAGCTTAATGAGTTTTGTGGTGTTTGTGGGGAAAGTTGTCTCAATCTTGATGTTCAATTTATTATTTTTTATATTTATTTATTTATTTTTCTCATATTGAGAAATGAGGTGTCCTAATTTATGTTGGCATCATATTCCATGTGTCAGATACTTTGGGAGGTGTGTAAGAGGTTGTAAGAGAATCTAATGTCATTAGGATGCATAAGAGCATCTTATGATATTATATACATTGGGAGTTACTTATGATGGATTCTATGACACATAAGAGTTTGATTATAGGGAAGTTATATTAGAATCTTGATCAACATTATGGCAAGTCATAAGATATCTTTCAATGGGTTTGAATATGTCAAAGTGGAATTCTTAAAATAAGGATTCAAATAAGACGAATATTATGATAAGTTATTACAACTAGAAAAGCATCTTCTATTTTTACTAGAGAAGATCATGACGAAGTTGAGCGTTGAAATTTGGGCTAATTGCGTTGCCATTTTTAGATCATTATTTTGACTCATAGTTTTAGTAAACCACTTGTGCTAAGTTGTGATTTCATTTTTTCCTATTTACTGATGCTTGAGAATGAAATATTACATGGGTTGTATGATTGACTTGCAAATGTTATTTGTAGGAGTTAATGGTGAACTACCAATACCCCATGATCACCTACAAGACAAAAAAATAACTTCCACAAGAGAGAAATGGAAAGAATGTCTTGCTATAATTAAGGATGCAAGATTACAAGATTGAATATACAATGTACATATGAATCCTTTCTTATAAAGGAAAGTTGTGATATAGGATTAGACAAGATCTTGACATGTGTCTTAATCTTGTACAATGAGACAACTACCTCAACAATATTAAATGACCTAGGTAACGATTATTTTAAATAAAAGTCAAATAGATTATAAGACCTGATAAGATCTTATCTAAATATCTAAGACTTCTATAAATACACCTAGGACCTAAGTAAACTTAACATGTAAATAGGACCCACTAATTAACTAGTTAGGTAAAATACCTATTTACACCAACACCCCCCAGTCCCCCCTTAAGTGCAACTTAGGGAGAAAATTAATATGCAAATGATGTAAAGATGCAAGGATGAGTCCTGACTACAAGGCCATGTTAGGTACCCATTTATAAATGCAATCTCTCACAAACAAAGAAAAGGAGAAAACCCAGTGAGATAAAACTCCTCTCCAAAAGAGAGAAAATATACAATTAAATTCCCCTTCATAAGAAGGAAAGAAGAGAGACTATGTAGGCCCCCCCATAATGAGATAACTTGCTACAAAGAAAAACTACAAGCACACTAGTGGAGTAACACTGGAACCTTAATCTAAGCAACAAAGGATGAGATGAGTCTGATGATAGAAACATTGTAAGCTCTTGATTGTTGGAGAAACTCTAGAATCATGATAAAGAAATAGAAACAAAGATTAAATAACCCAATTCCAAGGAGCATTGGAAAACTCTCAATATGGAGTGACCCTAGAATTCGATTGAAGCAACAAGCGATAAAACATGTTCTATGATGTAGGAGCATCCATGGTCATCAATAATCTTGCATCAACCAAAAAAGATTTAATTTTAATATGGTTTGGTTTGAATAATGTTTTGAGGGAATAATTTGAAGATATTAAGCCAAAAAATAGATTTTTAAATAATTGGACTAATTTATGTTGTAGATGATTTAATGAGAGATAGTGTTGGAATGCAAATTTTAATGTTTAAAATGGAAAAGGAAAACTAGACATGTGTTTTCCTGGGGAGTTACCAATTGTTGCAAGTTATTTAAAACTCCTCCATGGTTGTAGGCAAAGTTGGGCACCCATATTGTGCTAGCAGTTCATTTTCAAAAATCAGATTTAATTTATGAGTGGGGAATCCAAGTTGCACCTAATTTTTGCAATTTCTTGGGAGTGGTTTTAATTTAATTTTTTAGAGCATTTAATGTTTTATTTCATGCATTTCAAAGCATTTTCTCCAGGTTGAGCATGGGATAATGGAGTGGCAAGAAATGGAGATAGTGGGAGCATTATGGAAGGTGTTATGACAATTTGGGATTAAGGATTCTTTTCTAGATTTTTGGAGAGAAGAATCTAGTCATGGATTTTGGGAGGGGGAGTCCAAACTCCATGATTTTGAAAGTCTGAGGATGTTTGTACAAAAGAAAATAGTTTGTTGAATCCATCATTTATTGCAACAGTGGTTTCCAATTGAAGCTTGTAGGTGAGAGGAGCTAGAAGCTTGGGAAAGAAGCTAGATTGAGTGAATCCATTTGTATTTTATTTGGTGTTGTTATATTTCAGTCTATTATCATATTTGTAATGATTTACATCAGCCCATATGGCTGCACACAACTTAATTCCAGATTTATTTTGTAATCCATGAATTTCTAGGAGATTTGAATGAACAAGGAAAGAATACTTGTACATTTTTTTGTTGTTGAAAATAATTTATGAATGCATCTTGTGTTTTTGGGAGTTTGTGTTTGAGGCTTGGTTCTCCCTACATCATTTTAGAATTGAATTGAAGTGCAAGGATAAAAATTGCACCTTCCCAAGTGATAGTATGTCCAAGTGATCAACCATAATGTGAATATGCACAAATCTAAATAAAATATACCTAAGGCTAAACCTAAAAAAAGTTCTTGGATGGCTTGATAGAGCTCCTCAATACCTTTCCAACGTCACAAAATTATGAAAATTTGAGATCAATGAAAAACTTATGAGCTTAGGAGCCAAAAATTTATCCAACTTCAAATAGAAAATATAGGTACCAAACAATATAATTTAGAAAAATAACCTTCACCACTACAAAGTACACAAAGCCAACTTTCCAATGATATTTTGTTTTCAAATTTTCAACACTGTGGCAAAAAGTTATGGCCATTTGATTTTTTCCCCAATTTGGAAATTGGGGGGCTAAAATGGACCTCTGGGCACCCATATGACTTTGTGACTTCTGTAATTTAAAAATAAAATTAAACCATCACCCCCAAATTCAACTATTAGATTAACATCAAGCAACATTGAGTGACTAGCTTTATAAGTACCTTCTAGACACAAACTAAAGATAACCAACAAGTCAAAATGGGGTAAAGGATTAGGTCCTCAACAAAGGGCTTTCAATAAGGGTTAGGACTCTTGGTTGTTTCATCGAGTTAGTGCATACATGTGTTTTTCTTAATGACCCATTTTTTAAAGTGTTCCTTGTAATTTGAATTAGAATCGAAATCCAAGAATATGAACATTATGCAACTTTTATTTTCCTCTCTCTCTCTCTCTCTCTATCTCTCTCTCTCTCTTTTCTTTTTTCCTTTTGGAGTACTATACCCCCTTAACCTAGTTGCATGCTACTAGGAAGAGATGAGGCCTCATCATTAAGGATTGGGAAAGGGGAGTAAAGGGCTAAGCACAACTAAATTGGTATGTATTAGTTTCCAAGGCTTCTCCCTTACTAAGGAAAAATGAAAAGGTTTTCCTATTAGCTTCTAGGTAGTAGTGTAGGATAAATTACACAATGAGACTTATGGCTAGATAATATATCTAGTTGACACATAGATCAATTTAATGCTCACAATTTGTTTATCTAGATAGTCAAGGATGTAAAGGGACAAGTGGTATAATATGATTAAGAGATTACATGACCTAGTGAGGAAAAAAATATGCTATCAACCTATAACTTGATTAAAAAAAATAGAAAGGAGTAACCAGTAAACATAACATGATGGGATGGACATAATGTAATTAACCTTAATTTTGTATGTTTTTGAGTTCATATATAACATTTATTAAGGTGTAATTCCTTACCAGGCTATATAGAGCATAAAAGGAAAACACCATTCCCCATGTCCTCTTTGATTAGGTATGGGGCTATCTATTTTAGTCTAAGTTTTTAGTCTAGAAATTGACCCTTTTATCAATCAAGTTATAAATTCTATGCACAAGGTCTCCAACCTTGACGGGTTGAGAAGAAAAATTTTCTAGTGTATTGGAAAATAACACAATCCTTTAACCAACTAAGCTTGGAGTTAATCCACCTAGGGTCAAAATATTGTGGAACAACTCCCTAAATATAGAAAGTCATCTCATTAAGATCTTTTCTTATTATTTTAAGGTAGGGATCATAGGAACAAAATAGATCTAGCCTTCTAATGGGAGGGGTCTCCAAATGTTAAAGTCCTAACCATGCACGTATCTAGGGTGCATTGGATGCAAGTGAAATCAAATATAAGAGGTGTATAGGTGCATATCAAATGTAGGAAAAAGGAAAGACAATAGACTAATCTACCTTTAGTAGCTTAATAAGCTTTATGGTGTTTGTGGGGAAAGTTGTCTCAATCTTGATGTTCAATTTATTAATTTTTGTATTTAATTATTTATTTGCCTCATATTGAGAAATGAGGTGTCCTAATTTATGTTGGCATCATATTCCATGTGTTGGATATTTTGAGAGGTGTGTAAGAGGTTGTTAGAGAATCTAATGTCATCATTAGGATGCATAAGAACATCTTATGATATTATATATTGGGAGTTACTTATGATAGATTATATAACACATAAGAGTTTGGTTATAGGGGAGTTATTTTAATTTTGACCAACATTATGGCAAGTCACAATGCATCTTTCAATAGGTTTGAATTTGTAAAAGTTTAATTCTTAAACTAAGGATTCAAATATGACAAATATTATGATAAGTTATAACAACTATAAATGAATCTTCTATTTTTACTAGAGAAGACAGTGGCCAAGTTGCATGCTAGAATTGGGGTCAGTTGTGGTGCCATATTTGGGTCATTATTCTAACTAATAATTTAGTAAACCACTTGTGCTTTGTGATTTCATTTTTTCCTATTTATTGATGCTTAAGAATGAAATATTACATGGGTTGTATGATTGACTTGCAAGTGCTATTTGTAGGAGTTAATGGTGAACCACCAACACCCCAAGATCACCTGCAAGACAAAAAATAACTCCCACAAGAGAGAAATGATAAGAATATCTTGCTATGATTAAGGATGAAAGATTACAAGATTGAATATACAATGCATATAAGAAGCCTTCCTTATAAAGGTAAGTTGTGAGATAGAATTAGACAAGATATTGACATGTGTCTTAATCCTGTATAATGAGACAACTATAGGTTCAACAATATTAAATAAAATTCAAATAGATAAGACCTAATAAGATCTTATCTAGACAACTAAGACTTCTAGAAAGACACCTAGGACCTAAGTAAACTTAGCATGTAAATTATAGGATCCACAAATTAACTAGTTAGATAAAATATCTATTTACACCAACATCCCCCCTTAAGTGCAACTTAAGGAGAATATTATCATGAAAATGATGCAAATATGGAAGGATGGATCTTGGCTACAAGGCCATGTTAGGTACCCATGTACAAATAAAATTTCTCACAAAAAAAGAAAAGGAGAAAAACCAATAGGAGAAAACTCCTCTCCAAAAGAGAGAAAAGATGCAATTAAATTCCTCTCCATAGGAAGGAAAAAAGAGAGACTATGTAGCCCCCCCATAATGAGATAACCTATTACAAAGAAACATTGAAATCACAAATTAGTGGAGTACCACTAGAACCTTAATCCAACCAACAAAGGACAAGATGATTTTGATACTAGAAACACTAGAAACTTGCAATTGTTAGAGCAACTCTAGAATCACAATAAAGCAATATAAATAAAGATTGATTGACCCAATTCCAAGGAACACTAGAAAACTCTTGATATGGAGCAACCCTAGAATTAAATTGAAGCAACAAGAGATAGAACATTGTTTTAGAATTGGAATGAATTGCAAGGATAAAATTTGTACCTTCTCAAGTGATAGTATGTCCAAGTGATCAACCAGAATGTGAATACGTAAAAGATACTTGAGGATGAACCTGAAAAATTCATAATAATTATTAAAAAAATTATTTATATTATATCATAATTTATATAAATATCTTCAAAAAGATAGATCTCTCGGCTTAAATTTTTTCAGAACCATGATTTATATTTGAAAATGGATGATTTTTTTTTTGCGTTATTTGACTCCTCGGGATCCTAAATTCATAATGTCATTAGGACTTAAATTCTCGTGGATTTTGAATCATCCTTAGAGCTTTTAATGTCGGGGTTCTATACTTGTAACTTTTTTTTGGGTTTTGGCTGGAAAGTATCTGTCAAAATTGGTTTGATGTGGTCAGCAGTTCATTTGTTATGGATGTAAAAGCAACTTTTGTCCTGCTTGACAGGTTTTCTAATTATTCTTTATTCTTTATGAATTTTTAGTTCCTTCATGTTTTTGTTTGAAAAATTATGTTTTATGGGAATTTTATCAACCTTTAGATTCCTTTTTTACAAGGTTTTCAACTTCTTTACATATGTTTTTTTGCATTTCAAAACTCTTCAACAAATTATGATTTTTGATGTAAGAATTAGGTGCACTTTATCTATAAACTTGGTTTCATGTTGTAGGACTTTGGAATTTGAATTATGTGGGTAGTCATGCTTGGATTGCTTGTGGTTGTCTCGTTTGTATTCATGACAGTGAAAGATTGTCCAATAGTTGTTGAAATTTTGATTTCATCAACATAACTTTCTATCCTTCAAAGATCAGTGATGAATGAATGTGAACATCCTCTCCACAAAGAAAATTATCATTTGAGGCCTCCAAGCACTAATTAGAAATGAAAATTGTATGATTTTCTTCTTGATACATTATTTCTTCACTTTTCTCTTCAAGCTTAGGTTGCATATCAATTTGAGGAAAAATACCTGATAAATCATTTGTACCTTCTTTCTATGCAAGTTGATCTTCTACATTTGTGTTAACCAACTCATCTGCTAAGATTGTATCAGTACTTTAACATGTGAAAGCTTCTATTTCTAGAGCAGATGGAGACATTAGTAGTTGTTCATTTTTATTTGACTCCCAAATACTCATGTACCAATAGAAGATTGTCTAGTAGTTGTTGCATTTGAAGTGAAATCTATGTCATATTTTCTAATTGTATGTGAGAATATAGTCTTCTTCATCACTTGAAGTGTCAAAATCATCTTCATTCACATCATATTTGAAGTTATATATTTCAGCACTATGAGATTTGTTTCCCACATGTCACTTACTTTACTTCTTTGAAAATGCTCTTGATAAAAAATGATTAAATCAAAATATTCAAATGGAGGACATAGGAGATTTGATGAATGCATAGGTTGAAAACTCTAGGTTTTGTGCAAGTTTATGTCATACAATCTTGTACATATTCTTCAACACGATTCTTCTCCCACAACCCAGATAAAATCAACTCATCTTCAATCTTGACAACCTCTTGTTGTGCTCATTCAAGATCACTCACTTTATCTTGTTTCAAAATAAACTAGACATCATGTTGCAATGCAAAAAAAATAATATAAAGCTTGTTTTGCTTACTTGGCTGATTGGATTGAGGAATTCACTTCAATATCTTATTGAAACAGTCTATGAAGTCTCTAATTGGTTCTTCTTCTTCTTCTTCTTCTTCTTCTTCTTTCTTAATCTAAAAAATGGCATAAAAGAGAAACAATATCAACTACAAATTTAAATCAACCAAGGAAATTTTCTCTCAAACTATCCTAGTTGGTTATGCATCCATTTTCCAAGTTATCTATAGTATGTACAATGAGGCTTTCAACAAACAATCATACAAACACATCTTCTTCCTAAACTCCTAGAATTCCACATGCAACCGTGAATGCTTGAATATGATTGTCAAGATGTTGTGAATTCTCTCTAGTGAATTTGAGAAAGTGTTTTCTAGATCCCTCAGGCAAAGCTATGTACTGAGGCAAGGCCAATGGTCCAAAGAGATTTCCCCATGGCTAAGATGAAACTAGTTCCATGATGCAAGTTTGGAAATAATGACAGATAAATAAAATTTATAGAGTCAACAACCTCCATTAAAAAGAAGGCACTTTAATTTTTTTGGAGAATAAGGTACACAAATATTTTCATTCCCCAACAAAAAAAATCATTGGCACTTCAATTTTATTCCCTAGCAAAGTCACCAAAAACATGTTAGTAAATATATTTGTCACTACGGTTTACCTTGAAAAATGACCTTGAGTTGCCTTGTTGAGCAGCGATAAAATTACTAACAGTTGGAGAGATCACTATTGGGTTAGCGATCTTCCTTTGAATTTTAGAGGCACAACTCCTTCATATGATATGATTTTTCTTAGGGGTGTGCTTTTAACTAGAAAGTAGGAAAGGAAAACTAGCACTTATGCATAACCATACATAAATGTGATTAAACATTTAAAATAAATACCACCAACACTCCAACTCACAAAATGAATATATCAATGATATCTAGAAAAGTTGGGATTAAATACCACAATCATTCTAACTCACGGATTGAACATATTGATGATAGTGAAATAAGATGTCAACATGACAATATTCTAGAAGGAAAATGAATGCCGCACAAATGAATACTACATTTACACATAAAAGTAATATCTAGTTACCCCAATTTCACAAAATTAGAGATAAACAACAATGCATAACATTCAATTTCATATGCTCATAGAAAAATAAATTCCTTCAGGAAGAACAAAATATTATTGTTCCTCCTTTTGATTAAATCTCCCTCTTACGTCATAGTGTAATGGAAGGCCAAAAATAGAACCCCTTTAATGTCTTTTGATTACATTTTTAAATCCTAGAAAGTGTAACTATCAAAGTGTCTTGCAATTGATTATTTAAAGAGTCATAAAATTAAAATACAATTAAAATCATATGATTTAATCATCGAAAGAAACACACAGTTGTTGTTGAGGTGGTTAGGTTCTTTGGGTCCACATTCACTTTGTCATCCATGAGCCTTGTTGATTGGACACCAACTCAATTGGGTCTCACCTAATTTCTATCTTTGTGTCCCTTTATTTCCTTTACACAATTCCTTCCCTTTTCCTTTTATTTTCCTTTAGAGTTTGTGAGTTAGGTGTCGGGTGTCGACGAGGTTTTGAGAAGCTCGTCAAGCCCTGAAAATGATTTTAAAATCAAGGCATCAACAAAACATAAGTCATCAACAAAATATTTGGCTAACACCAATGGACCAAGATGAAGCATACAAGAAGACTAACCTCTTCCTTAGCTCTAATGTAAGCTTAGGTTGCTAGTATGATAATTTTCATTTGCTTGAAAGTTTCTAAAACCCTTAAATTTATAAAAAAAATTGGACTTCCTCTACTATCAAGGCATACACAAAGACCACATTACAAATAACATTTTTTCAAACAAGTCCCTTTCCTTAGATAATATTTTTGAATTCCCACTTGAATTCTTCTCTTATAAAGGGTGTGTAGAGAAAGAAAGAGAAATCCAAATAATAAAATAGACAATGGATAAAAATGCATTTTTTATAAGAAGTTACCTAGATTCATAGTTGGATGGATAATCCTCTATTATTTTCTCCTTTCTAAACTTACACACGCATCTCCTTTAACTCCTTCCCTCCTCTTCGTTATTATTCTTCCAAAAATTCCCCCCACCTCCACATTTATTAGTTGTGTGATTTAATCCCTTCCTCTCTTGAACTATTCTATAACTTCTTCTAGTGTGAAGAATTAGATGGAAATGGAGGGATTCCATTCCTTATTAATGGCATGTCAATATCACCTTCTTGGCACCATATCCCTAGAGAATGGTTGGTTTTCCCTATCATTGAAGAAGGTTTTATCTCACAATTTTGTCTAGATTTGGTAGCTTCCTTGATCGACTTGTTTCCCTCTTTTTCTTGTAATTTCCCTTTTTATTTCATGTCTTTTGCTATTATTTATGCATCCATATATCATTATCTACCTTAGTAGAAAGATAGATTGAATGAGTCAATCCCTAGAAGGTAGTTGTTGACACTTGTCCAATAGGGTCTAGTTGATCATATAGCTTTTTACATCACTTTCTATAGAGTGTCTAGGAGGTGGAAAGGATAAATCAATGATCACTCCAAATTATAGTGACCAACAAGGTGTCATTGTGGCAACACATATTTCAACAAGACACTTAAGTCAATTTATTCTTCTAATTGTGCTTTGACCTTTAAAGATACATAAGTAGGGTAAATTGAGATTGAAATCACTCTCATGAGAAATTTTCTATGTTTGCACTGTTTGTACCCTTATACTTGGAAAACCATTCAAGTTTCTCATACACATTTCACCACAAGAGCATTAGTATTTGATTAGTCTAAAAGATAACACATATGTAAGTAGACCATGTCATTAATGGAAAATGAAGTCAACTAAGTTATAACATGCCTGATTTATTCATCAAGTGCAGAAATTTATCTTCATAAAATTATCAAAGTATTAAAACATTTACCATTAAATTAGTCAAAATCATCATGTATAATTAATGTTCAAACATTAAGCTTCTTTCCTTAGTCTAAATTGTATTGGGACATCATACATTTAGCAAAAAGGGAAAATATGGAGTTTCAAAATAATCATGTATAATTAATGTTCAAACATTAAGCTTCTTGCCTTAGTCTAAATTGCATTGACATTAAGATTTTAACAAAAAGAGAAAATATGGAGTTTGTGGAGATGTAACACTCCTTAATGAACTCATTTTGTGCATATCCAACAATGATTGCAATTCACAACAACACATATTTAAAAAAAATGAGCAATCTATGTACCTTGTATAAAATTCTATATGTACATATACATAACTATATATACAACATAATATAAACTTTACAAAATTATATTAATATTTTTATACATACAACAACATAATATAAATCTTAAAAATGTTTGTATTATATACATATTTCAAGATAAATTCATAGTGAAGATTATAATATCTTCTTTAATAGAGACTACTTCTTAACAATAAAAATTAAATATTCTAAAATTATCTTGTTATAAATTATTATACTTAAAAATAATATTAAATAAATTAGTATGTTTTAAAAAATATTTATTAATTAAGTTTGAATTTATATTTTTTAGGAGGCTATTCGAATGCTTTCTGCGCATCCCTCCTTTGATGATCTAATTAAAAACATGTAAGCTAAAACAGTTTTGTGTCCTTTTTATTATTTATTTATCTGTTTGTTATTTTTCTAGATATTAATAGTTAATCTATATAATAAAATTATATTTTTTATATATTTAATATATAAAAAAATTATTAAATATGTTTATATATTATGTTTATCATTTTTTTATTTCAATATCGATTGTAATTTTTGTACTAAAATTTAGTAACATAAAGTATACAAAATTACAGAGTTGGTATATAAGAAATAAATAAAAATAAAAAATATATATTTTTTAAGTAATAAAATTACATTTTTGTAAAAGTTAAAATATGATGAGAGTTATGCAATAACAGTTGTAGTATTTTCATCATTTGTCTTGTAGATTGTTTTCTCGCCTCAAATTGAGAGCAACATAAATTAGAATTAGAAGGTAATGTTAATCTTTTTTGTATTTTTAGTACCTGCCAAAGGAACTATAGGCGATTGTTAACTAGTTATCAATAACTTTGTTTTTAACAAATGAGAATTCAACTTGTTTCTTATTTGACAAAAAAATGTATATTATTAAAGAAAACTTAAAAAATATATCACAAAACGTTTTATTGCAGTTTTTTAAGGTTTTTCTGCCACAAAGACTATAATCAAAAAAAATATTTAACTAATTTTTAAGAATTTTTTTAAACTCTTCAAAATTAGTTTACTTGTTATATTTTCCAATTTTACAAAGTAAGACTTTTTATCTCTTATATTTCTTTTATTGCATAGCATTTGACTACTAATATAATATAATTTTAAATGTTATTGTTTTCTATATTAAAAATAGGGGAAGGGCACCTAAACCCATGATTTCAATAAAACAACAAAAAATAAAATAGAGGTTTAGACACCTCAATCCACTGAACATCTAAAAGGAGGCACAAAGGTCTTAGGAAACACAAACATAAACAAAGAGAGTGAAATACAAAGAAGCAACAGCCTAGAACAAACAAAGTATAGAAAAAAAAGACAAACCACAACAAAAATTGTTATTCTTACCAATCAACATATAATTAGTAAATTTCTAGCCAAAAAAATTGTTGCTATAATTAGTATATATTTCTATTTTCTAAGTATGAATAAATTCTTTGAATCTTAAATTTTTGTCTTTCTTAATACATATCAAAATGTGTCATTATAATAATCATGTTTTCCAAATTTATGAAGCAAGACTTTTTATCTCCTATGTTTTTATTTTTCCTACACTACCAATATAAATGTTTTAATTTAATTTACCCATTTTTTTTATTGAAATATATTTTTCACAAATTTTATGTTGGTTTCATTCTTAGTTTTGATATTTTCTAAAATAAGAATTGTTTCTAGACATCCAGCTTTACCTAATACTATAAAATAAAAAAATAAATGAAATAAAATAAAATTATTTTATTCAATGCTTTACCGTTTTATGATTAGATGGAAAGCTAATTTTGTTTCAAGTATGCACTTCCAAATCTTCTATTTAGGTTTAAGTGATTTGAACCGTAAACAAAAGGAGCTAATTTTATGCTTTACCACTGCTATAGGAAAGCTACAAGAGCTATAATAATGGATGGCGTTGTGTTGACAGGTTTGGAATTACACACACTTTTTCAATAAAATAAGTCAAAATTTAAAATATACTTTTAAACCATGGTAATGTTTTTAATTGTTACAGAGTAAATCTTATTGACATCAGGCAAATTTACCCCAACAATTTTCTGTTAGAAAATTTATGGCCAACAATTCACCATAGAAAAATTTACCAATTCACCACTAGCATTTCACACCACTGAAAATTAATTGCAAACAAACTGAATACATAAAAATAAAAGAGATTGCATGCAAAGATTCAATCATTTGAGCAGCCACAATGTTTTAATAGAATTCTCATCTGAATGCAGATGACCACATTCATCTCCTTCAACTGGCAGAGGAAAGTTCCCACCCTTTAAGCTTCTCTCAAATGGGAATGGTTCTAAGAAAATTCACTCCCAACAATTCACTGTCCTAAAATTTACTCCCAACAATTCACCATTGGAAAATTCACCCCCAACAATTCATTGTGGGAAAATTCACTGCCATGACAAATTCACCTCAAGGAAAATTCACCACCAAACAAAATCTGGTGGTGAATTTTCGTTGAGATGATCTTTGAATGGTGAATTTGTAATTTATTAATACATATAAAAATGTGTCATTATAATAATCATGTTTTTCAATTTTACTAATCAAGACTTTTAATCTCCTATAATTTTTTTTTCCTACATACCATTTGAGTACCAATATAAATATTTTAACTTAGTTTACCAATTTTTCTCTATTGAAATGTAATTATTAAAATTTTATGTTGGTTTTCATTCTTAGTATTGATATTTTCAAAATAAAAATTGTTTTTAGGTATCCAAAATTGAATGCATGAATTTTAACCTTTTAAATTTTGAAAATTATTTCTCTTCAATTTTATTGGCTAAAAAATTTGGACCGGCAGATTTTGAGGAATGTTAACCATAAACTTTTTATCATAGTTTTTTAGGGCATTTTTCTCCCACTTTCAAATATTACTATTTTTAAGCATTTTTTAAGACAATTTTTTTGCCATGAAGATATTAACTTTTTATTTCACTCCTTCGGAACCATAAAAAAAAAAAAAGATTACATCTTGGATGTGAAAATAATTCTCATAAAAATATAAGATTACATCTAGATGTGAAAACAATTCTCACCGTAAATATTTGTTAGTTAAAAAAAAAAAATTATTGGTAGTTTTAAGTTAATATGGTAATTATTACTATTTTTATTTGTAGTGATGTCATTAGAAAATTAATATAGATAATGATATTTCCATAGTTCATATGAACATTTGAAAGAACATCCGTGAATTATGTTTTATAGTTTTTGAAAATAAATTGTAGGGGTTTTTTAATTAAAGTTGTGGCTATAATCTCGTTCCTTAATTGTTAATTTCTATAACCCAGCAACAGATTAATTGCTCAATAAATTCACAAAATATAATCAAATATCTAATTTATAACAATTAATACCACTAGGTTAATTAACAGCGAATAACAACGAAAACAAAAATAACCTAACAACAAACTTTTCTTTCAAAAATACATTACAAGTTTGCTACAACAATCTTTCATATATAGAGCCCAGCTCCTTTACTTAGCGTGCAAGAAAAATCCAATTAGAATTGCTTTAAAGCATATCCAACTCAAGTTGCTTTAAAACAACTCCACATCCCACCTTTTGAGCTACAAAAATCAACTCCCTCTTAGCGAGGAAGGTGTTCTGCACAACACCCAACTTGTCCCTGAAGTATTCAAACTTACTTTTCATCAAGGCCTTGGTCAGGATATATGTTATCTATTCGTCTGTAGGAATGTAATGGAGCTTCACTATCCCCTTCTCCACACAATCTCTGATGAAGTGGTACTTGATCTCAATGTGCTTTGAATTTTCATGAAACACTAGATTCTTAGAGAGTTTGATACAACTCTGATTATCACAGTCAATGACTGTAGGATCCAGCTCCTGATCAAAGAGCCAAGCTAGAAGTTTCTAAAGCCAGATAGCCTCACATGTAGCCATGTTGGCTGCCATATACTCGACCTCTGCAGAACTCAATGCAACTGACTTTTGTTTCCTACTGTATCGAGAGACTGCTCTGATACCATGTTAATTTATATAACCCAACAACAGATTAATTAGTCAATAAATTCATAGAATATAATCAAATATCTGATTTATAACAATTAATACAACTGGGTTAATTAATAGCTAATAACGACATAAGCAAAAATAACAAGAATAACACAAAATTACCCAGGAAACCCCAATGCAGGGAAAAACCTGCAAATGTTGGATCTTCTATTAAACCTAACAACAAACTTTTCTTTCAAAAATACAATACAAGTTTGCTACAACATTCTTACATATATAAAGCCTAGCTGTTTTACTTAGCGTGCAAGAAAATAAACTTTCCTTGCATTCTTTGGCTTTAAATCACATAAAATCACTCTCGGTCTTATCTCAACCTCACAAACTAGAAACATTCTTTTATTTAGAATAAACTTTTATTTAGAATAAAAATCCTGTTGTTGCTAAAAATCCAACTCAAATTTCTTTAAAGCATATCCAACCCTTTCGAGCTACAAAAATCAGCATTAATCACATTATCTGTAATTGGGGTTTTATTTGAATTTATCTTTACAATTTTCACGGCTTCTTCAATCATAACTCCAAATCATATTTGGTCTGATTTGTACTCATTTCAAGCCAGCATAACTAAATCCATCTCTCCTGATGGAAATATATATAATATAACCATATGCTTATTTATATATCACCGTACCTTGATTTGAAAATAGTAGGTCTCTCCCCGTATGCCTACCACTTGTATTCCTAAATATCCTACTGACTGTTATAAAGAAGAGTTTGTGTTGGAGATAATATTCAATACAGAACTAGTCTACACCACAAATCCATTGTTAATAAACTAAAGTATGACAGTATGAATGTGCCACTATTCTTATGCATCACTTGACTTCCCTGTATCACAAAGTATATAAAAATGTTTGCTATATTGAGAGGGTATATTTTTAGAAATTGAAACTTGCTTTAGAGACATGGTAATTGATAAGTCTTTTTGTTCATCTTTCTTTAATTTTTTGCACCATGGAATATCTAATCGAAGAGTGTAAATTCAAAATCAGAAGGTAAAATTGATCTTAATCTTTAACTATTGGAGGACACATTTGATCCCTAAATTTTTTGCAAGAACCTAAGTAAACTATTAATTTTGGGGGCATATTTTCATTAGGGAAAATGTATAGCATTTGTTTGGTCTCACATTATTTTTTCTCATATTCTTTTATGCTAAACCCTATCTAGTTGTTGTCAAATTTCCATAGTTGTTGTTTTAAAAAAAGTATATAATATTGTTGACTATTTCTGAAGAAAAATTAATAGTGGTAAATTGGATTTGTCATCTTCCTCCCTAAACCTGCACTTAATGCTAAATAATCTACAGAAAATTCTCCAATCTTTGCCACTCAGCAAAAGATTCTAGACCTGCCCTAATAAAACACATGGTTGTATGTCATAAATTTGACACAATGCTTAGACAATAGTTAAAACATAATCACAGTTTTGGATATTTTTTTTATAGATAGTTTTGTGTAGTTTTATTCTACAAAATTCTTCCCAGCATAGTTTTGTTTGTATAAAATCCTCTATGTAGTATAGCTAAATTGAAATCTTCAATCTTGAAACTATTTCAAGAAGCAAAAATTTAATAATATAAACCAAATATAGATGCTACCTTTCTTTAAATGAGTAAAACTCAGATGGTAATGTCCATTTATATCATAGTCATGAAATTCATTCTTTGGAAATAATTCAGAAAGTTCCTTTATCTTGAGCATTCAATTCGATGACAAATATTATAATAATGTCAAATGTAGCATAAACCAAGGAGTTGTCTATTTGATCTAAATACACAAATTGTTATTTTTGAAAGGACAATACATGCTTCCTGTATGTAACAACTTGCCTTATTTCCCAATATTGTTTATGGTATTACATGTCACCATCTAACAAATTTCAAGATTACTATTAAGTTGTTATAATATCAATATTGTTGCTAAAACATAACAAACACAACAAATAAAAACAAGACTATTCTTGCACATTTTAGCAGGAACTTCATTGCTCTACAACTCTTATTTTATATCCTATATTCTTGCAACCAATCAAATGTGCAAAGTTTGCTATGTAAATTTGTTTACAAATCATTATTTTTTTCATATTTATCTTTTGTAAAGTAGAGATGCAATTTTTTTAACTTAATTTTTTTAAAGAATTATTTATCATTAATTTTATTGGTCAAAAAAATTTAAGTGAAATGGGCAGATTTTTTGGGATGCTAGACAACAAAAATTTTCGTAGTTTGTTCAGGGTATTTTTTCTACGACTTTTAATTACATAATAAGGCTCACTTGATTTTGGGGACTTAGAGATTATTTCCAATAGAAATATGAGACATGGCATGGTAATGGGGCTTATTTCCTGCGTCATCGTGGCCCTCTCCAAATTGTGTGCTCTCCACAGCGTGAAGAGCCTTCGCACGTCTAGAATAGACTGACTCTCACTCTACCTCACTAGATCCAACATTTCCGCCATGTTCTCATTGTAGGAAATGATTCTATTCTTTTTGGTTTCTATGCTGATTTTAGTTTATTTTTCAACTGATACAAAATCTAGTTGTATATTTGTTTGCAGGAATCTTGAAAATGAGAATGAGAAGCTTTGTTTTGGCTCCAAAATTTTCACTTAATTTTATCTAGGTTTTAGTCTTTCTTCCTATGTTTGATACCCTATTATTTTCCTCTAGTATACAACAACTGGCAAGTCCGTAATCACATCCTCTTCAAACAAGTCCTTAATCATGTCCTCTTAAAACAACAAAAATGCTTCAAGTGCAAAGGCTTCAAGGTGAGGTGAGGTGAGACCAAGCTTAATTCCAAGGAAGAGCGCACATTCTGAAGGCACTTTGTAAGAATATCCATAGAAGCGACAAAATAAGGAGGGTTTCAGGTCAGTCCATTTCTAATCCATTACCAAGCACCCATTTTAGTTATTCAAGATCAATTTTCAATGTTAATTCAAGAAAGTACTCAACGAAATCTTCTACAGGCCAGAAAACACCAGCAAACAGTAATAATAACAATAACCCTTTTGTCTCTGATGCATTTGTCCCTCCTAGTGAAAGGGTTTTAATGCTTGTAGATGGCATTGCTAGCCTCACATTGAATGAAGTAACTGACCTCGCTGATGTTCTTAGCACTAAGTTTGATATTAAAGAAATGCACATTATGACCATGATGATGCTTGGGATGGGAATGCCAATGATGCCTGTGAAGGGTGCCAAGGTAGGGGTGGAAGCCAAGCCTGAAGAGAAGTAGGCTGCTAAGAACTTTTTTGATTTGAAGCTTGAAAGTTTTGATGCAGCTTCTAAGATTAAGGTTATCAAAGAAAATTCTAACACCAAGTACAACACCATTTAGAAAAATCACAGCATGTTCAATTAAATGCTAAGCTTTCAATTTGGAAAAGGCAACACAAGGTGAACAATTTCTGTTGGATATGTGTTGTATACTTTGCAAGTTTTACATCCATTATAGGCTATTTTTTGGTCCATACTTTTATGCCAATTGTATTGTAATACCGCTTAGAAGTTTCCTATAGTGATGTGTCTATAAATAATTGCACATAGATTATGGTTAAGTATAAGCAAGAAATATCTTAGCTCACCCCATTTGTCTTGTAGTCCAATGTGATGAACAAAAGTCCAGCTTGTGGCCTAGTTGGTCCATATTTGGGATTCCAACAAAATAGATGTAATGACAAATGATTATTCCTAAGACAAATAAATGTGACGTGGAAATTTGCTTTTAGACAAAATCAGTGAAGAAAACCTTTGTTCAGTTTATTTTAAGTGCAAGAACAAAGACATAAATGTGATAGCAAAGGGGAATGTTATACTTGAGTAAATTTTCAACCCTAAATAGCCTTTCAACAACAAAAATAAAAAGCTATAGTTGGGCTGCACCAAACACCTAGATATCATTCGGTCATATAACATAACCCTCCAAAACTTTTCTCTCAACACTAAAAAAATGAAGACATGATAGGTCATTAAATTCAATAGGAGCAGGAAAAATAACATTTGTTGGGAACACTCTTTCATTTCCAAAGCGAGTGTTTGGCCTCGAGGAATTGAATCACAAGATTATATAGCAAACATTAAATTCTAATGTATTGCCTTTTATGTAATTATTATTTGTTTTTTCCTAATTTATTCGTAATCATTATTGTTTCAAGGTGTGTTGTTATTTGTATTGTCAAAAATCACCTACTTTGCAATTTCCATTGTACGCCATGACATTACATGTGATAAAATTTACTGGTCAAAAACCTAACATTAAATGTAGAATCACAAAGTTCCTCAATCTTCAACATTCAGTGCAAATATTACAACAGTGTCAACTATAAAATAAACCAAAAAATTGACAAATTTCAAGATTATTATAAATTTATTATATTACCAACATTGTTGCTAAAACATAACACACAAAAAATTAAAACAAGTCTATTCTTGAACATTCTGGCAAGAACTTCGCTGCTTTGCAACTCTTGTTTTCTTTAGATTTGTATTCAAAATATTAATTCTTAAATTTGTGTACACAATTTTTTACAACAATAAGCAAACATTTTCTTTTTAATACTAGATATTTTGATGCAAGTATTTTTTGGATTCGACTGTGTAATATTAGGACATTTATAATATTCAATTTTTCAAGAATATTGTTAATATATAATATTAGAAGAGAAAATCTTTTTGAATATAATTATGAATATTTTATTTTTCTCAATTAATGTGAGGTTTATATTTCTTAAGAAAATTAAAAATATGAAATGTTTGCAAAGAATTTATAGAAAACAAAATATTCTTCAATTTTTCATAAATGATAGAGAGATAAAGAGAGAAAAGACATCAAATAAGTATATTTTAAGTTTATTATTATTTTATTATATTAGAAAAAAAGTATTTTGATGTAATATTTTTCTTTTGAAATTTAAGAGTTATTTTATATTCATAATCTTTTATTATTTTGTTTCATTTTATTTATTAAAATTTCATAATTTTAATAATTATAAATTGTAAAATATTAAAAAAAATTGTAGAATATATTAAATAAGTTTGAAAGTAATAAATTTACTACTAAGAAAATATTATTTTTCAAACTAGTTTATCCTTGTAAATCTTAATATTTAGAACCATATAATTTTATTAAAAAAATATTATTTTCAAATTTTAAATAAAGATAATTAAAATTTAAATCTATTTTTAAGAAATTGTATAATTCAAATTTTATTATAAAATATTTGATATTTTTAACTGTTCATAAAAAATAATTTGTTAATTTAAATGAAACAAAATGTATTACAATAAAACTCTTTAGATTTTATGGAGTAAAACATAAATTAAAGTAAATTTTTTTATTAATTTTTTATATTTTTATATTTTTTAAAATTTAAATATAAAATATTTTAATTTTTTCCATAAAATCATATAATTTAGTATGATTCTTTTTCAAATACTAATACAAATTATTTTTAAATTTGAAAATTGATCTCACGACGGTTTCTCCATCTTCATCATACAAAATTGATGATAGAAAAATTAATAAATATTTTAGGTTAAATACTTTTAAATTTGTGATGTTTTATTCTAGAAATAGTTATTATATGATTTGACACATTAAATAGCATAGTTTTATATATTTAGAAGTAAACTTTATCATAATCTATAGTTATTTGAATTCAATTAATTTAAATATGTGTTTAGGGTGCAATGGACAAGTTGTAGACCCGGGAATCCAACAGAGAGCACCAATCCAATGTAGCTCCACTCTATTCAATTGAGTAGACAATTACATCACATGGAAGAGCTACTATATCACTCTTAACTTAGCAGGTGTTGGATATTGAATCTTTGGCATAACTCACAAACATCCTAGTTTTTGAAAGGTGTCCCATTATCTGAGATAAGGGCTTGTGGGACACCATAATGACAAATGAGGTAGTTGAGGATGAATTTAGAGATATGCTTCCCTCTGATATAGGTCATGGGAATGGCTTCTACCCACTTGGTGAAGTATTATGTGGCAATGATAATGAACTTGTGTCCATTAAATGAGGTCGGTGTGATTTTGTCGATGAGATCAAACCTCCACTATGAAAAAGGCCAAGGTGTTATAATCGATTGGAGCTCTTGAGCTGGTGCATGAATGATGTCTCCATGCTATTGGAATTTCATACATTTTTGGACATAGTCATTAGATTCCTTCTCCATATTAGGCCAGTAGTACCCAGTCCTCAGCAGTTTCTTGGCCAAGGTCATACCACTAGAGTATGAACCACAAATTCCATCGTGTACCTCTATTAAGGTAGTCAAAGATTCCTCGGGGTTAAGGCATCACAATATGGTTCCTTTGATACTCCTACGGTAAAGGGTGTCACCTAAGATGACGAAACGGGAGGATTTTTTAATGAAGGTTCTCTTGAGGTTTAGGGTGATGTCGGCGGGGAGGACTCCTATTTTCAAGTAGGTGAATATGTCATGGTACCAAGGATCATTGGGACCAATGATTTCACACACAAACTCAAACTCCGGTACCTTGAAAGTTGGTATGAGAAGCTTCTCTACAAGGAATTCATGTTTATGGATGTTCTATGGGATATCTAACAATGATCCGATTGTAGCCATAGCATCAGCTGCTATGTTGTTCACCCTCGGTATCTGCTCAAATGTTATGTCGATGAAGAACTCCTTGAGATCCTCCACCAGCTTCTTGTATGGGGTAATTTTGTCATCCTTAGTTTGATATTCATCATTGACCTGGTTGATAATCAGTTGTGAGTCCCAATAAACTTTGAGTTCCATGATTTGTCATTGTATTGCAATCTAAAGTCCTATGACAAGAGCCTCGTACTATGCAATGTTATTGGTGCAAGGGAAAGATAACGGGTATGATTTTGGGATACAATCCCCTTGTGGTGTGAAAAAAAGGACTCTTGCTCCTAACCCATGTTGTGTGTATGATCCGTCAAAATATACCTTCCAATGGTATGTTGCACTAAGGTTGAAAATGGACTCATCTAGAAACTCTGATACTAGTGGGCTCTCAGAATATATAGGTGCCTCAGCCAATTGATTTGCAATTACCTGTCCCTTGATGGATTTCCCTTCCACATATTCAATGTCATATTTTGTCAAGATCATGACCCACTTAGCCATTCATCTTGTGAGTGTTGCTTTAGAAAGTAGATACTTGAGCAGGTATATCTTGGCGATGAGCTTTATCTGATGAGCCAACATGTAGTGCCTTTTTTTTGCGAGGAAAACACTACTGCTAGGCAAGCCTTCTCAATGAACTTGGAGTTTAGCTCATGTACCACCAAGGTTCTACTGATATAGTAAATAGCTCTTTCCTTCCCTGTTTCATCATGTCGAGCTAGGAGAGCCCCAAGTGCTGCCATTGTAGCCAATATGTAAAGGATCAATGGCTTGTTTTGAATTGGTGGCAACAGGACTAGCGGTGTCAACAAGTATTCTTTGATTTGATTGGATTCCTTATCACATTTGTTGTCCCATTTGTATGCTACCCCCTTGTGGAGTAGATAAGAATATGGGATTGTTTTATCTGCTAACTATGTTATGAATCTATGGATTGATTGAAGCCTTCCCTGTAGACCCCTCAATTATTTCAGTGTTCGTGGTGCTTCCATATCGAGGATTGATTTGATTTTTGTAGGGTCTATCTTGATCCCCCTCATTGATACATATACCCTAGGAGCTTTCCTAATTGCACGCCAAAGAAACATTTCTTAGGATTGAGTCATACCTTATATTCTTCTAGTCTGTTGAAGATTGGGCCCAACGTTGATATGTGGTCTTGTCATTTTCTTGATTTGGCTAGTATGTCATCCACATAGTCCTCTACAGACTTATGGATCATGTCATGAAAAATCAGAGTCATATCCCTTTAATACATTACTCTGACATTCTTTAACCTAAATGGCATCATATTCCAATAGTAGGTGCCCCATGGACAAGTGAATTTTTTTTTATGTTGGTCATCCTTTGCGATCATAATCTGGTTGTATCCTGGAAACCCGTCCATCAATGATAGCATTTTGTGCCCTATTTTTAGATTTACAGTCATGTGTATGTTAGGAAGAGGAAAATCATCCTTAAGGCATGCTTTGTTCAGGTCCCTAAAGTTGGTGCAGATACAGATTCCCCCAGTGGGCTTCGAAATAGGTACAAGGTTGGAAACCCATTCAGGATAATCAATGGGTCATATGAAGCCAACATCAAGGAGTTTCTACAGCTCAAGTTTGACCAATAATGCGATCTTCAGATGCATCTTTCTCAATTTCTGTCTTACTAGTTTCACCTCTGGATAG
This sequence comes from Sequoia sempervirens, assembly GCA_007258455.2. Classification (NCBI taxonomy): domain Eukaryota; kingdom Viridiplantae; phylum Streptophyta; class Pinopsida; order Cupressales; family Cupressaceae; genus Sequoia; species Sequoia sempervirens. The sequence goes on along the minus strand of VDFB02256291.1, from coordinate 4,836 downwards.
ACTGCTAGATGATGAACTAGAACCTCTAGATCAAGGCCTATAATGTTAGCATAGGTCCATGCAAAATTCTCTTTCCTTTCTTTCAGAAATGCAACTAGATTTTCTTGTTCCTTGGTCAAAAGTGACTTAGCATAGAAAGTGATGTGTGGGGTTTCTTTAGTTATCAAGTTCACTGGGTTGCATTTTTCTACCAATAATGCTGATTTTTCCTAATGGATGGCACTAAGGGGAAGATTGAATCCCTCATCCGTTGGTGGCTCAGAGATGTTTTCATCATTGGATACGTCCTTTATTTTTACTATTTTTGGATCAAAAAGTACCATAGTGTGGTTTTCACTTAGAGATATAGATGTTACTCTTAGATTTTCTATTTTGTGACTAAGAGATTCAATAATTTCCCCATAGTACACATGTGTGTCCAAATCAATGTCTAATCCTGCTTTATGATCTCCATACAATAGAGTAGATCCCTTAGTCCCATGAATTCTGAGAGAGCCTCATCATTTTTGAACATATCTAATATTGGTGGTCCTCGTTGGTCACAGTCTATGAGTTGGGAGTAAACGAGTTTTAGTTCAGTGGCTTGGTTACTTGACTCGAATGACATGGTGGTAATAATAAAGAGAGAGGAGTCCTCAAATAGCATGGGTAAATCGGAGATGGGATCCTCAAAGACACTACTAAGTGATACAGGTACCGACAGGGAAGCTTTGACCATTTTAACAAAAGCACCTTTGCCAAGTATGGTTAGCTTCGTAGGGGTACATCCAAGGCCGAGATTCTTAGGGAACTTCTCAAAAATGATGGGTTCAAACAATCCATTGTCATTTTTCTCAAGCTTCTCATTTTTGTTATAGCCCTAGCCAAACATTAATTATAGACTTTTGTTGTTTTTTTTCATGGGGAGATCTGGTACATGTCTTTCATCTTGATATAATAGGCTTGATACATCTTTCTCATCTACCACCTCTTTGCTTAGCTCTCCCCACTTTTTTAAGGTGGTGACTTTTGCTTTGAAGGTCTAAGATGTTGTGTTGATTGGTTGTGGTTTTCCATGAGATCTAGGAGATTGAGGTAACTCTCCTATCATAAAGGCGCTCTTTTTCATTTTATAGTCCCCACACCCATTATCTTGGATTACAACCTTGACATCTAGGATGTTTTGAATGGTAGGTGCCTTTGTCTCAGAAGTGGAAGCTAAGGTGGATGGGTCGATATATGGGGATGTGGGTCCTTCATCATTTTTTGGGACTTGGGGGATCTTATAATACTTGGCCTCCAATTTTTTGTAATAATAAAAAGGATTGGGGTTGCCATGGATCATGACTTCTTGATTCTGGTAAGGGAATTTGCCACATTGATAGAAAGTGGATACGACAGCTTGCATCCCATGGATCCATGGGTTCCCTAGGAGAATATTGTAGGGGAGTTCAAGGTCAAGGACCTAGCAAATAGTTTCCATGATTGTTGGCCCTACTTGGATAGGGAGTTGAATGGTTCCTTGAGACACCCATTCTTGATCATCATAAGCCCTACTAGTGATACCTTTGTATTTTCAATGACATCTTCTGAGAATCACTAATTCTTTATTAGCTGTAGGGTACAAATATTCAAAGTTGCACCCCCATCCACCAAGACTCTTTTGACTATGTTCTTATGGACTAAGACTTCAAGATGGAGTGCATGATTATGAGATGGTTGGGTCAGGAGACCATGCTCAGAAAATGTGAGGAGATGTGGTATGGTGATATGTCTGACCATAGCTTGAAATTGATCTGCATCAAGGTATGTGGGGATGGAGGATGCATCCAATGCCTTCTCTAGGATGTCCTTATGTGCGGGTGAGATTTTTAGCAACTCCATGACGGAGATTTGGGCGGGGGTCTTTTTCAATTGGTCCAAGATGTTGTACCCACTAGGGTTTTATTTTGGATTTGTGGTTGGTGCCTTTGGTGGTGAAGGTCTTGGGATGAAAATTCTACTGCTATGTGTGGTGACTCCACACTCAGCTCTAGGTCCTTTGATATTGAAAAGTGTTACCCATTCATCCAAGGATGCGACAACATTGTCATAGATATGGTTCACATTGTGGTAACTTTTTCCCTTACCATTGTTGTTTCCTTTATTGTGATCCGGCATCAGATTCGTGTATATTTTGAGATCTTGATTCCCTGCGGGTTCTTCAATGGTTATAACTTTTTCATTGATAAGACCTTGGATCAGATTTTTGAGTCTCATACAACTAGTTGTCATGTGTCTCTTTATTTTTTGAAAGTCACAAAGGTTCTTCTCATTATACTATGGTGGTTTAACTTGAGGCTCTTGGTAATTTTTGTAAATAGGGAGTTTGATGAGATTTTCCTATACTAGTTGTTGGATGGCATATTCAATTGGTTCCCCAAGTGGTGTATATTTTCATTTTGGGGGATATTTATTCTTTGAGGGTGGCCCCCCTTGAGCATTTACGTTGCTGACAGTTAGATTGTTGGGTTGTTGTTGTGATGGGTTGGTTTATGGGTTGTTTTGTGTGTTGATTTGTGGTTTTTGGTATTTTTTTGTTGTGTATTCTACCTTGGGGCACTAATAACAACCTTGGCATCAATGACACCATCGTTGGTAACATTCTTGTTCTTGTCCCACGTGCAAGGTTTGTCATTGTAGCTTCTCGATGGTCGATTGTCTTGATATATAGGTGTTCCCCCTTGTACTATAAGGGCTCTTTCAATGTTGAGCGCTTTGGGGATCAATTGGTCATATGTTGTTATGCATTGCATTTTCAAGTGGAAAGACAAGCTCCCTTCAAGGTTGGAGATAATGGTCCCAATTTGTTGTTCCTCTAGCATGGACCATTTGCTCTTGTTGTCTCTAGATCTCCATCATTGTAAGAAGGTAGCAAATTTCTCTCCTTTAGCTTGTTTGAGGCCAGATAGTTCTTCTAGGCTTACCTCCATGTCTAGGTTGAAGGAGTAGTTTTTGATGAATAAATCCACAATTTCCTGGAACTTTTTGATTCTAGGAGGTAAGCGAGACCAACCAAACTTCGAGGGAAAAGTTGCATAAGATAAGAATCGCCATAGGCTACCTCCATGTAATGTATGTGAAAATCTCTTATATGGTCCTTTGGATTTCCCTTTCCATGGTATTTGTCAAATTTCAGTATCTCAAATCCCAAGGGGAATGGAACCATAGCAATGTTTCTACCAAACGGATAGGGGGCACAAATTTCCCTACATGTGTGATTTTTTCACCTTTCTAGATTGGATTTCTTGTATTTGTTGTGAGAGTAATTTGACCTATGTGGAGAGGTCATTTTGTGGATCAGGTGGTGGGATGTGCATGTTTTGAGATGGTATGTTTTGTTGGATGAAGGATGGGGTGGCTTGTGAGTTTGTGTTCAAGGCATTTTGTTGCGTGTTCATGGAAGAAGGTTGTAAGTTTTGTTGTGTGAGCAACACTTTTTGGTATGTTTGTTGTTATTGTTGTGCCAACAACGCTTGATGTTGGGCTTGTTGTTGTTTTTGTTGAGCCAATAGTGCTTGTTGTTGGGCTTGTTGTTGTGCGGCTTGTTGTTGTTGGGCTATCAATTCTTGTTGTTGTGCATGTTTTTGTAATGCTTGTTGATAGGCTTGTTGTTGTAATAAGTCTTGTGCTTATGCTTGTTGTGCTTGGTATTGAGCTTGAGCTTGCACTTGACCTTGACCTTGACCTTGACCTTGGGCTTGAGCTTGACCTTGGGCTTGCAGTTGTTGTTGTGCTTGTTTTGCAACATGTTGTAGCAAGGCTTGTGCTTGGGCTTGAGCTTGTTGTGCTTGAAATTTTTGTAAGGCCTTTTGGTAAGCTTGTTGTGTTGCTTGTAATGTGATACTATATTGATTTTCTATATTTGGATTCGGTGGTGGAGGTGGGGGATTTTTTCGAATGGTGTGAGATGGTGTGATGAGAGATTCTTGGGGTGGTTGTTGAGGTGTTTGTTGAGTGATGACAAGGGGTTGTGTGGTAGATGGTATGATTGATATGGTTGGTCCTTGGGAGACCATGTTTCGGGATGTTTGAGGTGTTGTAGATGACGTGATGATTGGTTGAGAGATTTGGATTGGTGCCACTTGGTGTTGCGATGTCAGTGGCATGCTTGGAGGATTTGGTATGATAGATGCACTGATTTCATTTGTGCTTGGGGGATTGATTTGATTTGATTGGTTTTGGGTTGATGTGTTGGATGAAGGGATTTTCCCTATACCTTGAATTGGTGTGGATGATGTCAAAATAGGGAATGGTGGGAAGATTTGTGAAATTTCTCCTTGTGGGATTGAGCATAAAGCATTGAAAGTACCCATTTGTCCAAATAAATCCACTTGTCCTTGTGATATCATCGGGAGAGAACTTTGAGTATCAAGAGGGTATGTCGATGTTGTAAAAAAGGTGGAGGGGTTGTGTGTATCATGGAAAATGAGTGGAACATATGGATGTTTTGGGCCTTGTGGGACGGTGCTAGGCATACCCAAGATTATGTTAGCCTCTAAATTTTGATTGTTGACAAGTGGGTGTTCTTGAAGAGCTTGAAGTAGTGAACTTCCCTTTGTTATCACTGGTTGACTTGGGGTGTAAGATGGTGATGGTTGGTTGATTGGTTGGATGATACTTGGAAATGAAGTTGTAAATGATGTTTGTGGTAGGTTTCCCAAAGGTTGTTCAACAATAGTGATCACATCAAAATAAGAAGGGAGTTTATCCCCTTCTTTTTCCAATGCCAACATGTATTGTGTGGGATTGAGCCTCACGACTATATTGACAAGCTTGTGCATTTCAGGATTTTGAACTAGTTCCAATATTTCATCT
>VDFB02256290.1:0-66716 GCA_007258455.2 Sequoia sempervirens | reverse complement strand
CCTATATATTCTTGATCAAACAGATCATAAACAAAAAATTATATTACATTACCAGCAGAAAACAGAAACAAAAAATTCTTGTGTTTCTCATAACGAAAACAAAGGAAGAAAACCTAAGAATTAATAGCTAATGAGATCATGATGTTTCTTTTCTATCTCAGCAGCATCAGTTGCATCGACCTGAATTTTCTATGCTTGAAGATCTGCTTCAGCCAATTCCTACTCATTTTTAGCCACTAATTGCTTCCCCTGCAATCCACCATTAACATCATTAAAAAAAACTAACTATAAATGAGACAAAATTTCAAAGAAAAGCAATAATCCAAACCTGTGCAAGGAAGAAAGCTTTAATTTATTGCAAGGTTTCACTGATGTTGGTGGTTGCGTCTAACATGCCCTTCTTCAATTTACTTCCCATAGAAGCATTTCCCGTGCTTGTGTTTTCCCCTTCCATTTTTTAGGCTGTGAAATCTTGAAATCCTGTTTCCAAACCCTTTTGAAGAGAGGAAGAGAGGGAGGAAGCTCGCGGTACGTGTAGCCCAATTTTCCTTCCACCATAGCACCAAATTCATGGTAGCGTGTCATTTTCATTCACTGACTAATTGCTTCTCTTGGAAACATTAGAGATAGCTCTAGTACAAAATAATTTCTTTGTACTCTCATAGATATAAGATATTTGTAGATAAGTGGAGGACATTCCTTTTAAAATATACCTTTGCTTACAATGTACCCAATATTACCATTCATGTTCCGTGTGTATATCTCAAATTGGGACAAAGTATAAATCCTAGAATTAATACCATATTCTAGATAGATAAAGAGTAGAACGTCAATACTACACTTTTTCACATGTACGGTGCACAAACACATGGTAATACTGTTAAGTAATTAGACAAATTTAGAACACATAAGATTACACACAGACACAGGAATTTAACGTGGTTCGCCAATTTGGCTACATCCACAAGAGAGCAGGGCAATTATCCTATTATTCAATATAGCCTCATACATAGAGTTTTCACACATATATATACAATAGTCTTCAAGAGAAGACGAAAGGACACAGATGTCCGTTGGGCTTCATATACCCAACAATTTCCCACTTGAAGTCCAACAGCTGTTGCGACATATCAAACATTCCCCTACTTCTCTCCCATTGTCACATCTTGACAATACCAAGAGAAATTCAACTTTATCTTGAAAGCCAAACACCAAGACCTCCATCACAACTAGAATGAGCGCATTCACCGCGTCGCTTCGTTAACATTCCAGCTGCACACATGCTCAAACTTCTCCCATTATACTTTCTTCATCAATGCATCCGCTGACTTGCTCAATGCTCCCACTGCATGAACAATGTCTGGATGAATGCATACTTGGAATGAGCACATTACTCGCGTCGCTTCGTTAACATTCCAGCCAACAAGGCACCACCACAAGTGGCACCTCAAACTTTTCTACCAAGGGTGACTCGACCATAGGCCACAACAACATATCTAGCCCATACAACAATTCTTATCACTATATAATCCATTGTTCTGCACAAAAAATTACCACTTGATACAACAAATGACCAAAGTACTCAATACTACGAGCACCAACAAGACCACTGTCAAAACTCCCACTGCACGTCTGCATAACTTGGGAACACAACATGACACCGTGATCTAACATCTCCACAAAAGGAAGACCACATGCTCCAAAGAGCATACCTTGTATCAAGAGAACCTCTATCATGCCAAAAACTCTAATCTAGAATCAAGAGTCCACCATGGCACAATAACAAACATCCTGTAAACAAGAACCAACATCTCCAATCACTTGAAGATCACCTGATAGCAATAGAACTCTTTCTACCAAGAGCTCCCATTGATAACTGATACCGATCTAACAAAAACTGTAAAATGATACCAACAACTTCACTTATGAAGAAGAAAACTAACTCTTCAACTTCGCCCACTACTCTGAAACCTTTTTCTGAGAATACATTTAAGGCTCGATCTTTCACAGCCTACCCACTCTGCCAACGCCAGATTTACCAAATACCTCTCTGTATGCTTAAACATCCCATGGAATCTTGCGCGGTCTCTCCAAGTTGATTTGGGCGCAAACTTCTTTTGTTGTCCTCTGTTTATTAGAAACGTGAACTTCTGCCTCTTGTTTTGCAAAATTTAACTTCTGAAAAAATAGGCACTTCTTTCTCTACCCCCACGCAGCCCATATACTTTACATAATCCTCCTACGCACCCCTTTCATAGGGTTTCAATCTGCTCCAACTTCTTTCATAACAAGCAAACACCAATCGCTCTGTATCGGCCCTCTTGCCTTCCTGCGCTAGATTTTATTGCAATTTTGTATTCATTCATTTCAACCATCACACTCAGCTGATTTTAATCTACTTGCTTTAAACCTGGCTTGGTCTTTATTCCTCATGCTAGCGCACTTCTACATACTCTGATATGCTATGGTTTTTAAATCTGTGCTAATTACAATTGCATTTGCATAGACTCAAACCTTGGGTTATTACCTGGCGTGAGCACGAGGGAAGGGTGATCTCTGCCTTCTCCTCTACCAGTCGCCGCCCCTTTTTTATAACTCTATGAGCCCACGCATTACCTCTACTCTCAAGGCATCGATTTAACCCCTCTCTTGGCAACGTTCACTTCCAATCTGGCAACGAATCCAACTCTAGACTCTCCTTCCATTCGAATCAGATCTCCAACTCATCTCTCAATGACATGGCATATATCTGGCACGTAGTTTTCAAATTTTCCCCGTCGTTCTTAAGAAACCCTTTGATGTATATTTCCTTGTCAAGGAATGACAATCTGCCACCCATATCTCCCACAATGGCGTGCTCTGCTTGAACAACCATGACATCTCCCTACATGGGGTCTTTCTGCTGTTCAAAATTCATCTCCTGGAGCGGGTATGAGGGCTGAGGAAATCTTCGTTCCTTCATGCCCCTCTTCTTTTCTTGCCTCCTAAAGGCTTGGTGAAGGCCTTCTTCTCAGCCTTGTACCAGTTCTTGTAAAAGCGCCTCCTTAACTCCTTGCTGAGATGCTGAGCCCATAGAGTGTTTAGCGTGCTGATACCGAGGGGTTTTGATGTAGGCCACCACGCCTACAATCATCATGGGTGGAGTCTCAAGAATAGTTACCATTTTCACAAGCCTCCTCCTTATGAAGCTTGGGTTCGGGCTTCTCGACCTCTCTGATACCCTGCTCTCCCGAGCTCTTGTACTTTGTGCTCTGATACCAATTGTTAAGTAATTAGACAAATTTAGAACCCATAAGATTACACACAGAGACAGGAATTTAACGTGGTTCGCCAATTTGGCTACATCCACAAGAGAGCAGGGCAATTATCCTATTATTCAATACAGCCTCATACATAGAGTTTTCACACATATATATACAATAGTCTTCAAGAGAAGACGAAGGGACACAGATGTCCGTTGGGCTTCATATACCCAACAAATACCACTTAGATCAAAATTTTCCAGTGGTTTATTGATACGTTTGATTTTTTTTTTGGAGTTTAATTTTCTAATTTAGAAAGTATAATATGATTAGTGTCATTAAAATCTACACAAATCAATGTCATTATAATGATTTTGGAAGTAATGAGTTGAGATTTATTAAAATTAGTTTAGAAATAAAATAATGATGTCTAATTTATAATTTAAATTAGATTTGGTGTGTCAAATTTCTTAGATAAATTTGTCAATGTATTAGTAAGAATGATTATCTCAAAATAGAAAATCTTAGTGTAATGCAACCAAAACTTAGAATATATAGTATAAAATAAATATTCCTCCCCCCCACCACGACTAATTCCATTTGGTATTTTGTTTAAATCTTTATTTATTGATTTTGTTTCGTGATTTTTGTTTTGGGGTGATAAATAGAATTTTAATGTCAAGTTCAATTGGAGTGGTGCTGTATCTCCTGGAATCTTTTCTGATAATATATTTTTTATTTATTGGGTTGTGGTCTAGTAGTACATTAGGGTGTTTCACTCATTAGAATATAGAGAAAAGGTTTATCCATGCTGGGTGTGGGAGATTTTATCCATGCTGGGTGTGGGAGATGTTACTGTTGCAAATCAGATTGGATTTATACAGGTCCATTCTATCCTATAAAATATCAAATTTTCTGTGCGAAATCCAAAGATATAGTCTTGGCTGTTGGAAGGTAATGTTTATGTAATAGCCCAAGGGGCATAAATGTTCGAATATTTGTTTAATGAACATTACTTTCTTTATGGATTAGATTTTCAAGGATTGCTTAACAATAAGCAATTTCTTTGTTTTGAAAATTTTGAATTTTTTATGATAGTTTATTATTTTTATCTATTGAGGGATTGGTGTTTTTTGAACAATATTTTCTTGAGAAGGGTCATTATACACATTTCATTTGGGTGGATATAACCACAACTAGATTGGAATCTCGGTCAGCAATATGAAACTCTCCAAACTTATCCGAGGTCATGCTTTCAATATGCAGTTAAGATTTATCCTAGTGTAAAGAATTTAATTCAATCAGAATGGATTTTGATGGTATTTAGTCCATATAAGTTATCTTTTTCATGATTTTGGTACTTTGTGTGATGTAAAGTATTAAATTCAATCGGAATGGATTTAGATGGTATTTAGTCCATATAAGTTATCTTTTTCATTTACGACAAATAGTTTAAAAATATACTATATTGTACAATTTTTTTAATATACTACTTTTATTATAGATATAAAATATTTACTATCAAATTTATTAAAAAAACATAAAATGATATATTTTAAAGTCTATATTAGATAAAAAAAAAATTCAAACAAGATGGAATGAACACATTGTATGTTTACTTCTTTATTCTATGATAGAGATGGTTATACACCCATTATCTTTTCGTAAAGTCTATTTTGTTCTGGTAATGGTATTTGGCTATACCTCCAGATAGGTATTACATCCGCTTTGTAAAAATATACAAACAATATTAAACAAGTGTTAAACTGCACGTCACTCCCCTTCTTACTACTCTATATTTTCCTATCGGCGTCACCCTTGCACCCCCTTCGGTGCAAGTGCTAGTTGATATGTAAAGAGAAATTTTATTGCTAGTATTGTTATCAGTTTATCTATTTGGGGTGAAAAATATAGTAAATATTTTGGTAGAACAATTGACATGTTACAGTTCACCACATGTGCATGGATTCATATGGTTAGATAGTGCATCAAACATGGAAAACCTTGATTGGAGAAAAGATTGAGAATGAAAAAGTGCAAAGAAATACTTCTATTCTATTGTGCATGCATGGAATCCTTGAGAAGATCCATGATAATGAAACATATAGGTATTGTTATCATTCCTTAATCCATATTTTATCTATAAATTTCATGTTTCAGTATAACTAACAAATTCTTATCCTTTTGAATGATAGGTATCACAAATTTTGTACAACATCCACGTCTTCAAAATACAAGACAAATTGCACAAGTACATTTACAATATGACTATGAAGAGATTCTTAATTATGTATAATGACATACTTGATATATAGAAAAGGTGCATGCCTACCTAAAAGAGGGGGATGAATGGTTTTTAGGCAAGATACTCAATCATTCAAATTATTGTATATAAATTCAATATTATGTGTTATTATTACTTACAAGTATAATGCTCCTTGGCCATTGAATCTTGAGAGATTAAAATTATATGAAGAATCAACGATAGGTAAAAAGAATTTCAACCTACAAGAAAATGATGATAGAGTGAAGAAACACAATTGTTACATACTACAATTAGGGAGAGAAAATGTAGATTGACAACTCGTTCTTTCTAAACATGCTGTAATCAAATACATTTCCAAGTATGTAGCAAAAATATAAAAGATTTTAAGAGCTTATAATCAAATTTTAATGCATCCTGAAAAAAAAAAGAACCCAAATGAATTAGCTACATGAGCATATAATAAGTTTCTTACTAAAACAATTATAGAAAGAGATATTGGGGCACAAGAAACATGCCAAATGTTGGAACTTCCCTTAGTAGAGAGCAATATATTTTTTATCAATTTAAATGTTTCATTTGAGGTATTCAAATCTATAGCTAAAATGATGAACATGACAGTGAAGAACATACAAAATATTTCATTCACGAATATAAGAACATGCCTTTTTCCTTGGGAACTATTTCACTTATTGATGCGGCTATTTTGTGGACATATAATCTAAGGTGAAAAACATAACAAATGGAAGGAAAGGGGCATCGCAAGTATTGTAAGAATATTCCCAAGGTTTGCATTCATCCTAGCACGTGAGTTAAATAAATGAGATCAATTTTGTTGGTCTTATTTTTTACCGTACAAGCCACTTCATGATATATAAAGAAATATTGGACTTACAATGATGTAATAATATTAAAATGGGCGTCATTTAATGATAATCCTTATCATGGAAAATAAACTACTCTAAAATATGTTTAAAATAGTAGTGATTTTGAAATTGAAGATCAAGTTGTTCAATATAATACAATAGAACATGAGTGAAAAATCATACTAGGTTATAACGTGATCAAATCATAGAAGTGACTAAAATAGATATGTTTGGAAGAAGATATTGATAGACAAAAAATATGGTCTAATGAATGTCAAGGTGAATATTACACAAATAAAGAAATAAAATCATATGCATGATTGAAGATAATGAGTTTCTCATAGATGATGATATATTGCAAAATATGAATTATGAAACCTTAATTGCTAAAGAAAAAACACTTAATATAAGTATGAAAAATTAGTTTCTTCCCTTGGGTGATGTCACTTTGTGATGGGATGTCTTGGGAAGTGTGAATTTTCTTGGAAGTGACTTGTTGTCATTCCAATTTGTGGTGTGATGCGTCTCTTGGTTAGGAAACCTATTGTGAAGGTTTTTCTTTGTGTTTAGATTGGTTAGTATGTTTGGATGTGGATTGGAGGTTGAGGAATCCCTCATGCTATCCTGGTGTGTTGTTGCAAGAGAGCACGATTGTGGTTTAGTAAGCTATCATCATGTAGGATTATCCTCTCTTTCCCTTTTGTTTGTTCATCGTGGTGGATTTATCCCATGAGTGTTTAGTCTTCCACTATTTCCACCTTGCTTATGCAATGGTGAAGTGTCTTGTTATCTCTGGCATTGTGGTATTGTGACACTTTTGTGCACGTTGTTGTGCAAGTGCGACATATAATTTTTCCATTATCGGTGTTGTTATCCTTGTTTCAAAAAAATATTTGTTTTGTCAGGTTTTATTATGAGCTTGTCAGCTCGAGGCATTACACGAGGACATGTAGAAATATTTATTGAAAAAAAGCTAGATATCATATCATGTAGTCTATTACTGATAAGGTTTTCCCAATCCAAGTATTTTTGTCCAACACAAATGATAGTATGAAGAAAAAAATCCATTCTTGAAATTCATGGGCATTCACATTACCCCTCAATCTGTGCAATAATATGATAATATTTGAAATTTTTCCTTTGAAGTGTGACCTATGCAAATTCTTAGGTAACTGAGACTTGCCCTTCTTTGGAATTGCAAACCACTCCCTAGCAATTATGCTTTTTTAGTACCCTTTCTTTTCACTGAAACAACCTTGTGACAAAGTGAAGTTGAAGTCTACACAAACTTCTCTTTCAGGCAACTTGAAACAACCATTGATGGTGGCTCTATCAAGGGTTATCAACAAATTATCATCTTGTGTTCTAATTTCCCTAGTCTAGTCTACTTCTACTTCTACTTCTACCCAACTATTCACCACAATTCTGTCTCTTCAAGCTCCAAAAACCCTTAATTCTTGTTTGCAAATGTGTAGAATAATTGAATTTGATAGCCTTTTCCTTTTCATATACATCAACATGAATTTCACCTCATTTGGCTCTGACAACAATTAATGCACGGTAGGTGGCTCCCTTGGCACCAACTTCAATTTTTCTTGGTGAAAAAGAGTCAAATTTTTGATTGGCTCTTAAAACCTTGTTGGAGTTTGAAAAAGGTTTCAAAACCTTGATCAATCCCCACTTCAACCATTTCTTTCATTCATCCCTTGCTTAATGTCAAAAGACTTGAAGTTACGAATTATGTGCCAGGACCTGACAAGGTTGTGAGAACCTCATCGGTCCTAAAAGAGTTGTCACAACTTCAAAAAATGCCTTTGAAATTTGGGACACATTTTATCATTCTTTATTTGGATAGAGAACACAAGTTCTCGATTACGTGTTAGAGCCCGACAAGGTTGTGAGAACCTTTTCAAATCTCAAAAATGGTTTTGAAACCAAATTAATGGGTCACTTTGCTCTTTCTGATGATAGCTTGAAGGACCTTTTCAAAAACTAAAAGGTTTCAAAAACCTTGGTGGTGTCCGAAAGAGTTTTGAAAAAAACTAACTTACAGATCATTGTTAACAAAAAGACTTGAAGGAACTAAATGAAAATTGAAAAGACAACAACTTTTCAGGGTTAAGGAGAATTATGAGAACCCTGTCGAGGCTTGGCATAGTTGTGAGAACCTTGTTGGGTTTCGATGATAGTTTCAAAACTGCCTTAAAATGCTGATTTTAGGAAAAATGACTAAGTGTTGAAGGATTTTAGGAACTCAAGTTGTATGGTTAACAACATAGGGAGACTTGAAGACCCATAGGACTTAGACTTAGCCAATTGATGAGAAAAATGAGAATTTGAATACGGGTGAGATAATGTGGACCAAGATCAAGGCAACACTAACTATCCCTTCTTTATATGATTTTCGCATTGGCACCCAAACTTGTTTTGAGAACCTAGAGTGGTTCAAGAACCACCCCAAATTACCAAAAAACATAGAAAAAATGAACCCCTTCACTTCTCAAGCTAAGTATTTAAAGGTTATAAATTGAGGGGAAAAGGGTGAAAAATAAAATAATTCCTAAGTAAACCATAGAACAATAGAGCTCCAAAAGGATCTTGGTTTTTTTCTCAAAACTGTAACAATCACTATGTAATCTCTTAGTGAATGCTTGGATAAAATAAAATAAGACAACCAAGACAATTTTAGCACCCTTGGTGCCTTAATCTCCCACCTCCTCTAAGAAATAAACTAGCTATTCTCTAGTGCAAACTAGGTTCAACTTTCCATTCCTACAATCAACTCCCATTCCCCCATCCAGGTGACCATCTATGCCCCCCTAAACTAGGATTTTCAAATTTGATGGTACAAACTCTACTAGTTGGTTGTATAGAACTAATCAATATTTACAGTCCATTAGATTCCATAGGATCAAAATATTTTCTACCTCTTTTCACTTGAAAAAAAATCCATTTATTAGTTTAATGGTTGGAAAAGATTGACCCATATCTCACCTAATTTGTAAGGTCACTCTTAGTTTTCTTTGGCCCTTGTGCCTATGAAGACTTTTTTGGTTCCCTTACTAAATTATGTTAGGTAAGTTCTATAAAAAAATATTAATATGAGTTTGAAAAAATAACCAACTAGACACATGACTTGGATGAACCCTTTTTTCACAATTGTTTCATTAGTGGACTCAAAGAGTACCTACATATATATTCTCTCATGCTTAACTGATATTCCCATTGAAATTCTCTAACATTGACATTAATTGCAAAAGATAAATTGGTAGCCTTGTTGAAACTAACTAACTCCTCTTTCAAAACTAAAAAACAAGACATCAAATCAATGAAATAAATTCCCCATGATTCATAGAATCCCTTAGAGAAGAGACAGTGAAGAAAAAAGCCAAGACAAAATATTAAAATTATGATAAGAAATGGGAAAAGTGTCAAAATCAAGTGAGAAATACATGTACCTCATTGACTCTACCATTATGCCTAGTGAACCTTAGGAATTTTTAGATGTAAATGAGTTTTTAACCTTAGAACATAATCCACTCTTGATGCTTATATTTATATTCATGCTTTGGTTGATCTCTCTTATCCCCAAATTCTTAAGGCCATTGGCTATATTAAAAGATAAAATATAGTGGTCTTGATCGATGGTGGTAGCACTCATGAATTTATCAACATAAAACTAGTTGACTAACTACATGACTATATCTATACCTATAATAATTTTTAAACTATGGTGACCAATGGTAATACTATGTCTTATAGGGGAAAGTGTTACAATGTTAAGCTTATAATGAGGGATTATCAATTGACCACATATATGTTTTCTCTTTCCTTATGGGGCACTATTGTGGTCTTCGATACCTAGTGGTTGCAAAAAATTATGGCTACTTCCAATTTTAGCTTATATTCCACCATGATTGCTAAGAGTATACATTACAAGGACTAGAGATAAGTTAGTGTAACATGCCCTTTGTTCTACCCAATAGTTTTACCATGTTTTTAACCTCAAGTAAATATTTTGTGATGCCAACACTTGGCAATAAAATTTTTATTTTCGTAAATAAGAATAATATGCATGTTCAAAATAAACATCATCTAAAACTTTCCCATTGCTTTATAACAAAGTATTTCAACTTCCCAAAGTATTGATTTCATATAACATAATTTCATGATAACATCCCACTTTTACAAATTTCCATAGAAATGGATACATAAATACTTACATCACTTCCATGAGCTTATTGGCACTAGGCATACGAACGGTCCAAGTAGTCCCCCTTCTGAATCTTGGTCACCAATTGATGAAGAGAAGCATCACTCAAGCACTTTTCAGCCAACCATGGACTTAATGCGGTCCCCCACAAATCTACCTAACTGGTAAGATGACCCTCCCTTCGACGAAGAGATTGGATTGGTAACCCCATAATAAAAATGACCTTCCCTGAGATTGGTACATTGTGTCCTACATATCTAGATCTATCACATAGTGGCTACAACCTACCATATGACATTACCTACCTAGTATGTAAATTCGGATCATAGTGAATTGATAGTGTAAACAGTGGCAACTTACACTACTTTGGCCAAAGTATTCATCACCCCTAATTCAGAATGGACGCCACATGCTCACCCACCTTCCTAGCTCGATTTGTATTGACAATTCATATCCTATGCATAGGCTATCCCATTCATTGGATTATCCTAACCCTAGGAATAACCTATTTTCATTTCATGGTTACCATGACATTTCTACTAAAGTAATTCACATGCATAGGCTATCCCCTCCATTGGATTATCTAACCCCAAGAATAACCTGACTCTTTATGACTCAACTTTACAAATAACTTCATATACTAAAGTATATCTCAACAATAAACGGTTCTCATCAAAAGTATAATCTCATCAATAAATGACCTTAGCTCAAAGGCATGATCTCAACAATAAACGACCTCAATCAAAAAGGATATTTCTATCATTAAAGGACTCCATATAAAAGTAAAAACTCATCAATAAATTGACTGTATTTGAAAGTATAATCTACAATAAAATGATCAATCAGATCATATAGGTTATCTTCAACCTATTTTCTTTAATCAATAATCAAATAAAAACCCTATCAAATAGGTTATTTATAACCTAGGGTTTCCATCAAAATAATGTACCAATCAAAGTGATCACAAATAAATCATAAGACTTCTATATTCAATATTCATGTGTTCACAATGTTCACTAAATTTGTATATTATTTGAGGACATTATCAAATTTCGAGGGGTTGGTGTATCTACACCCATAGTCCTCTCACAATATGGTTTAGAGTTACCAAAACATGAGTCCTCTTTTTGAATTCCATGAATAGGAATATACTCTAATTCAAAATCAGAAAATAACATAACTCGCAAATACAACTCTCAATCATATTGTTGAATATTGATAAAACCTTTAAGTTTATAGCCTAACACTAGGGATAAGATTCTCTTCCTACTTTCTAGGAGAAATAAGTAATCAAACATGTAGAGATTATCAATCGTGGTTTGCATAACATCGCAGCCCAACAATGATGACATTTCTATCATGTCACCTTTCCCATTGTGTTACTAACCTCATTGTCCACAATGGTTTGCTTAACATTATAAGCTAATAAAGTACTTCAATGTAATATAGTTTTCACAAGCCAAGTAATATCTATATAACCTTAACTTAATATAGTATATAGTAGATACTCAAACACTCATAATATATATAGCATAAGAGTATAACCCAATAACGGGGTTCACAATCAACTAGATTCATCATGCAACTTCCTTACTTAATCCAATAAGAATATAAGCAAGTTCGTAATAAGCAACTAAACTTTCTTTTAACACAATTATTTTTTAAACAAAACATACACAATCATATAATCCTATTATCACAAAATACATAAGGAAGTAGAAACTAGCATGCATGTTTATGCAAAGCTCCAATCGATCAAACTGGATTCCTAGCTCAGCCTTCCCAAAACCAGCAAGTAATTCCTACTATCTCTCTTCCACTCACCAAAATTTACTCTCAACAACCTCTCACAAACTCTCAAAAACTACTCACAAACTCTCGAACTCAAAGAATCAGAATAACAACAATTCAGAAAATAAGTATCAAGTGTGCGTAATGTGTCCCATTTGAGGGAGAAAGTACCTCTATTTATACAAAAATGTGAGCAACTGCAGGCTAGAAACAAGCTATCAAAGATGACACTTCTCAATCCAAAGGTTCGACTCAACAAGAAGAAGAAAAGGTGGCAGCTAAAATCATTGCACAGTAAACACATGCACAACCAGATTTCACTTTAAGGAATGAGTCGCTTATTCAAAAGAACAACAAGAATAACATTTAGAAATGCGAGGCTAATGTCTTCTACATGTCGACCACATTTTGGCCAGCTTCTCATTTGACCATTTCTCATATTCAATTTGCTCCACATGTTGGAACTTTGAATTGCAGTTTAGACTTCTAATTGGTACGCACCATACATAGCTTGGCACCACCTATTAAGACTAAGTCAATTCATGGTTCATTTTACACTTCAAGCGCTGCCATATGACAACCTATGCCTAGCTCTTTAAACCCATTAATATGCACTTTATATGTGCTGATATATGTGCATCATTCAAGCCTTTGACTTATTCCTCTTTCTTAGTCGTTTCACTTTCTTTGCCTGATAACTTGCATACTTTGCACATGGCATTTGTCTCATTTCCATGCTGGTTTAAACTTATCTTTTACGCATGGCATTTGTCTCATTTCCATGCTGGTATAAATCAAAACCCCTCTATGGTCTGCGCCATTCCCTTTATTCCTGCGCTACTCACTAAATGTAAGTGCTGCACATTATACATAGTTTATGCTGTGTCTTATTTTCTATGCGCATAATATCATTTCAGTGCTGGTTTAAGCTTTTAGCATTGGTTTCACTTAATGAACCATATATAATATATGACTCCTTTTACTATAAGCGCCCAGGTTTCATGGCTGGATTTTTAAATAAGCCATGCCCTTCTATTAAGGCGACGCCATATATGTGCTCCCACATACTTTGCATATATATCCAAATGCATTCATTACTTTATCTTTTTATATATATATTATAATGTTTACCATTATAATATATATATATATATATATATATATACACACATAAGTCACTTTTGATATTATTGAACGATGATTAAATATACATATATATACATATATTAATACAATATGTACGTACACACACACACACACATATATATATCTTGATATCTTAATATCGACACATAAACATATGTTTACATATTCATTGATTTGAGGTATATACATGAAGTATACATATATATATCCTTTATATCCATTGATATTCTCTTGCATATAATTTATCCATGCATGGGTGTGTGTAAGTGTTTCCACTTATGTATATGCATGCACGTATAAGCTTATATGCATAAGTTATCATTATATATACATATATACATCCCATATACATACATTCATCAATTAATACATAAACACAAACATATGAAGAAGAATTCAAAACCAATATAGAAATCAAGAAATGTGATTTAAAGCAACAATCATAGAATCAAACCCAAAACCAATCAAAGATGACCCTACAATCTTTCTATTATATCCAAGATTTCAACTAAGGGTTTACTCACCAAATCCTAATTGTCTTGACCCATCTTAACCAACTAGGGTGTGAGTGTGTGAAAGCTCAGTTTAAGTCTTATTAAGGGTTACCAGACCAAGCTCCTCTCTTGAGTGATACTTCCCCTCTCTTCCGAAGGTTCGACCTGTTCCAGTATCCAACTTAGTGCAACACCAAGGTAGTTAAACATTCACATTAAATCCATTTGCATCATAAAACATTTGCATCGACAAAGCATTAAAATATTCATATTGCAATACATATTCTTTCATTGCATTTCATCAATATAAACATATGCATTCCTTTAAAAGCAATATCATCTTAATGCATATTTCAATATTTTTTTCACCTAGTAAACATATTAAAGTCACATTCTACATTTATCAACACTTTCACTCATGAAGGTAAAAGAAACTTAGTAACTATGAAACGGGGTGTAACAGTTAGGTTTAGATGATTAACTCCCAATGTGTAGAAAACTAACTAAAGAAAGGGTGTTCTAATGTCTATTTTGATTTCACTCTCTAGAGGCTTATCATCTTTCTTATTCTCCTTTGCTAGATTTGTGGCACTTCCTTGATAAGTATCAATATTATTTAAGGAACCAAAATTATTTCCAACTCTAAGTTCTTGTGACCATTCTATTCCCCTCATCTGAAGTAGCCACCCTCAAAATATATAACCCTATTGGTACCAATTTTATAAAAATAATAAAATTGATAAATGGTGAATGAGATCTAAGAGGTGGTCTTATTCACTCTAGTAACAATCATTTTCATTGATCTCTATGAGCTCAATAAATTAAGCATCAAAGATAAATTTTATATCCCTATTATTAATGTTTCACTAGATGAGCTCTTAGGGCTCAATTTTTTACTAAGCTGGATCTCCCTTTAGGTTATCATCAAATTTTCGTCAAATAAGCTAATATTACTAACACTATATTTTGAACTCATGAATTCCATTATGAATATTCAATCATACCCTTTGGCTTAACCAATGCCCCCTTTAATTTTTAGAGTCTCATGAATAAAGTGTTTCATGCTTGCTTATGAAAATTCACATTGGTATTTTATGATATTATCATTGATAAAAAGACATGGACCAATCACCTTCATGATTTGAAACTATCCCTCAAGATTTTACAAGAATATTATTTATTTAAAAAGTTCTCTAAGTGTTCCTTTGGAATTCAATAGGTGGAGTATTTGGTCCATATAGTTTCACTAGTGGTTTTCCAATTTGATACCAAGAAGATAATAGTGATGTAGGAATGACCATAACTAAATTCCATCAAAAGCTTGTGTGGATTCTTATTATTGATAGATTATTATTTCAAATTTATAAATTTTGGTAAATTTATTAGACCTTTGACAACATTTATCATAAAGAACCATTTTAGTTGGTTTGAATCAATTGAGGTGGCCTTTAACACACTTAAAACTACCACATTATCTATACCATTTTTGGCACTACTTCATTTTCACAAACCCTTCATTCTAGAATGTTATGCTTTTAGCATGGGCATATGTGAAGTGTTGATGTAAGAAGGATGAACCCTATCCTCGACCAACAAGAAACTTACTAGGCACAATTTATATAAATAAACATATGAAAAAGAAATCTTGGATATCTTCTATGTTATCCAACAATGGAATCCTTAACAATGGTTGTAAGGTCTAGCTAAAGGATGTCATACTCAAAAAAAATGAATAAGAATGCAAGACTATGACCATGATATTGTTATAAGAAAGTTAAGGAAAATATGGTAGTGGATGCCCTCTCAAACCAATATGAATAAGAAGGCTCCATATTTGATCTTTCCATCTTGGTTACAAATTACATAGATGAGATCAAGAGTCAACGAAATACCAACCATACCATTTAGAACATCATTATATAGTAAGAACAAGATCTATAGTTCATGCTAGGTTTTAAATAGATAGGAAAAATCATCACCTATCAAGATAGTATTTATTTATCACCCTTAACAATCATGCCTTGGTTAATAAAATTGCACTCCTCCCCTACTACAAGACACTAGAGTTTCTTGAATACCTACAAGTAGGGGAAGCGATATTTGTTCTAGGATGACATTAAGTAGGATATAAAGTCATTTTTGGTTGAATGTGATGTATATAAAAGGAAAAAAGGGGAAAATCTAAAAACCTCAATATTTTTTATTTTCTTTCTATCATCCATGGATTGTAATTTTGATGGACTTCATTGTTGGTATTTCACTCTTAGGGGGTAAATAGATTATCTTGGAAAAAATTGATTTCTTGTACATATTTCTATGCATTACCTCACCCATGCGCTATTGTCATGGTTGCTCCACACTTCTTGGATTCAATATTCAAAATCCATAGGATTCCTCATTCTATTATTAGTGATTGTGATCCATCCTTCACCAAAAAATTCCAGCTATATTTTTTAAAGCTACAATGGACTACCTAAGAACACAAGTTTATCTTATCATCCTCAAACTAATTGTGAAAAAAAGATTGTCAACAAGTGCCTTGAGACTTATTTGTGTTGTTTTATGTTTAGAAAATAAAGACAATGGGCCAAGTGGCTATATTTTTATAAATGGTGGTACAATACCACCTACCATAGTTATTTCAAAATGACCCCTTATGAATCCATATATAGTACCCTACCGCAGTCCTTATGTAATTATAATTTAAGTTCTTCTTCTAAGGTTGTATTAGTTAATAATATTTTATCAATTTTAGCCCTACATATTATGATGTTCTAGTCATGACTCATGCATTTAAAATTTACTCTTGGGCTTCTCATTCATATGCACCTTCTCATGTTTCAATCCTTGGTTATTGTGGCAATGAACATGTTAGATTACTAAAATGATGGTTCCTCTTAATGTTCTAGTAGCCATGTTTTCTTTCCAAATTTATATCTATGTTTTTATGATACTAGGAAAGATCAAGATGAAATTATAAGGAAAACAAATTGAAATACAAATCACGATACCTAGTTCTAGGTTGCAACCCAATTCCCATCTTATCATGGAAAAAAAATATAACTCAATATCCTATGTCAACCCTTAGTACCACCCACAAATATCTAGATCTCTCTTGGGGGGACAATAAAATGAAAATAATTAGAGTTGTAGTGTATGGAAAATAAAACCTACTAAAAGTATACAAATTTTTTGAAATCAATTCTTCACACATACATTAAGATGAATCGACATCCCTAAGAAATATTTAGATTTTCCTTTTTATAATTCTAGAAATAGAAAACACAACATAAAATAAGCTATTACAAGGCTAACTATTAGATTGTTACATATGAGTAAAAATAAAATTCTACATAGAAATGATTACAATACAATTTCAATAGAAACAAAAAGTACAAGTTTTGAATATGATTTTGTAAGTTGTAGGGAGTCTCATCCTTGAACACGAGTGCCTAGTGCAAACATCCTCATGACACGTTGTCATTTGGTACAAAGATGGTACTGAAAGTATATATTGCACATAATAAAATCCTACATACACAATAATAAAAGTATCAAATTTGAATAGAACAAGAAATGCTAAAATATTAAAAATGATAACATGATTAATCTACTGAAAAGAAAACTAAATAAAATGAAGTGTTTAGAGAGATATAACCATAATTTTGTTACTCCTTATATATAAAACCTACACACACATACACAAAAATAAAATGTTTTGTTTAGCTGTTTAGAGGCTTGCCTCAGCCAAACCCCCATTTTGGTATTCCTACCTCCATAACAACCAATATTTTTGATATATATATATATATATCTATATATATATCGAAAAAGATATGAAAGATACAATATAAATTTTAATGATAGAGATACAAATAGATTAACAACAAGATATTAGCACCCAACACATTCAAGTGCTAATATGAAAAAAGAGTTAAATAATAACTAAGAAAAAAATCACCTTGAAGGTTCAAAGAACCCTCAAAAGTGATTTTTTGCTTCAAGAATTATGTTGAAAGTGAAAGAGATAGCCTTTGGGGCAAGTGCAAAAAGATTAGGGACCCATACAAGAAATAACATGAGCATGTTATAATGTGATTGCATTATAAAATTCTCGTGATAATGTGCTTGCATTATAACAAGCTCACGTTGTGGCTTGATAGTGGCTGAGCCTAGGTTCGATCACTACCAAGCCATAACATGAGCATGCTATAATGTACTTGTGTTTACAAGAAGAAAAATTTCCTCACTCTTTCTCTTCCCATCTCTCTCTACCTCCTTATATAGCTCACTCTCCCTCTTTCTCATACTATATACATGAAATACAAATTTAAGTATAAGTAAAAAGTGGTCATGATGAAATTTGGGTTTAGTAAAAATTGGTGTAATTGGATCCTCTCATGCGTTTATAGAGCTTCATTCTTTATATTAATTAATCGTTCACCCTATGGATTTTTATCATTCTCTTAATGAGTTATGCAAGGTGATCCTCTTTCACATTTTTTATTCATCATCATGGTTGAAGCATGGTAAGAAGATCAATTATTGTAGAAAATGAGGTAAACAGTTAGAAAGGAATCAGGGTAAGGAATGTATCAAATACGGTAACACATGCTCTTTTTGTGGATGATACCTTGTTCTTTGGGCAAGAAACCATGGATAAAGCCAAGTCAATTCAAAATGTTATATCCTCTTATTGTTTAGTATCTAGTCAAGTAGTAAATGAAAAAAAATCTAACATATTTTTTTAGAATGTTACCCCTATAGTTAGAAATAGAATCTCTTCTCTATTGGGGTACTCTTTGGATACCTTACCGTGAAAATATCTAGGTATCCCCCTATTTTTAAGAAAAGACAAGAAATAATTCTATCAAAAACTACATTTTGTTATTGTTAGCAAAATCAATACATGGAAAGGTAAATGGATTACAATGGTAGGGACAATTACTCTATTGAAATATGTCCTTAATTCTATTCCCATTTATATGATGCCATTTTTAAAGATTCCAAGAAATGCAATAGATGAAATTTAGAAGCAACTTAGATATTTCCTTTGGGTAGACAATATCCATAACAAAAAGAAACTTCCTCTTATTTCTTGGGAAAGAGTTTACAGTTCAAAGGATATTGGTAGGGTTGGCATTCAAAATTTAGAAGCTAAATGTATTACTCTTGGAGTGAAACTCATTTGGAGAATTTATACAAATCCTTATTCCAAATGGTATAGATTAATGAGATCAAAATACTTGGATTCTAAAGAGCCTGAAAGGATTTTTATAACTGCAAACCCACCTACAGGCTCCAAAATGTGGAATTTTTTGATTTCTTGTAGGAATCTAATTCTTCCCCATCTTTCTTGGGTGATTCATAATGGAGAAAATAACTTTTTTTGGGAAGATTCATGGAATGGTCATAAACCCCTTAACTAGATTGTGCTTCTTTCATAAGTAAGATGTATTATAGTTCAAACATAGGGAAAAAAGTAAAAGATTATTTTACAATTGATACTTCTTTTCCCCAAAAGGTCACCTAGAAACCTATCTTGCATTTTTATTTCCCTCGAGAGAAGAAAGACCTATATATGGAAAAAATAAATAAAAGACAATTTTTTTTTTCAGAACAAGCTAATGAATTAAAATGGCTAGGGTAAAAAAATGGACACTATTTAGTCAGGGATGGTTACATAGTTTTGACATAGCACTATCCTCACTTAAAATGACCCACAAATATATGTTGGGGCTCAACACACCAGCCCAAAGTGGGTTCTTTTTCCTGAATGGCTTTAAATAACAAGATCCTTACAAGAATGAGGCTAGATATGTTGGGTATAACTCCCTTATTTCCTCGTGTCCTGTGTGGGGCATCATATGAGGACACATAACACCTTCTTTTGAATTTTAATTTCACTAAATAGTGTTGGAAATGGCTTCATAATATGCTTGGTTGATTTGGTCCTCTCCCTAGAAGTCTCTTCTACAACTCTTTCAATCCCAACCTTCTTTTTTCAAAGATTGTCCACATGTTCTTTGGGAAATATATCCTCAATTATTATATGGAAAATTTGATTAGAAGTAAATAATACTACTTTTAGGAAGAATTTTAGCAGCATTACTAGAGTGATAAATAAAATTGAAACTTCCATTCTTGAAAAAAAAATGACATATATCCTTAGATCACTCCCATTGAGTAATTTTTTTCTTCATGGGATAATTTTGTTTTAAAAATTTGGTAGCACATGAAAACCCTCCCACAATAAGGCTCTCATTCTATGAAATCAAAACCTAATAGGAAACTAATAAAATTGATGCCTCCTAAAAATGTGTTCAAACTCAACTTTTATGGTGCATCTCAGGGGAACCTAAGGAAATCAAGAACTTGTGTGGTCATTAGAGATTATTTTGGATAGGTTACAATGGTGGCATTCAAAAAATTCCAAATGTCACAAATAATAGAGGATAATGCATTACTAATAGGGTTGGAATTAGCTATTAAGAAGAACATTAATTAATTAAAAATTGAAGGTGATTCAATGATAATCATAAAATTTCTATCATAGAAATGTGTAGTTAACTAGAAATTAACTTACATATTTGAACAAAACAATTAGGCTATCCAAAAAATCAGTAGTTTCAAAATCATGCATTGCTACAGGGAAGATAATTGTTTGTAAGATAAATTAGATAATGCTACAATTGATCTTCATCTCTAGTATTTGGAAATGGATCACGATGGGTGAAACATGTTATATAGGATTTTCCAATAGACTTGATCAGCGCATCTATGTTTGGTTATAAGTAGTAGTATTTATGCTAGAGCATAATATATCAGACTTCAAAGGCTTTCAACATAATGAACTCCATGTATTATTTTATTTTTAAATGTATTACATGGAGGATCATGAGTTCTATGGAGACGACCTTGCCTAATCCCACGTTGCTAGCTAAAATTATTTTAACACAAACAGATTGTGTTTGTGTCAATTCCATTTACCACAAAGGAAGATTTATGATCTTACCAAATTAACATTTATTAAATCTAAATCTTATTAAAGTTTGTTTTAAGTGTATTGTATAAGTTTTTGAAAGGTTCTTTTGAATTCATTCCATCTTGAAGTATCTTTCACCTAGTTAAGTTGGTGTCAGTAATTATTTATTAAATAAGAATATATGAGAAAATTGTTCCCATTTATTTTCTTGTGTACTTTGACCTTACTCCATGCCTATATCTTAGTGCAAAAGACAAATCATACTTATATCCTTCCATTCTCTATATGGAATTATATGTCTATATGTCTTACAAAATCCAGGCTATTCATGATGTTGAACAACAAAATTCACATTAATAAGGTGGCAGATCTAGAAGTTGTTGCTATTGTTGGACACTACAACAAAGAGAAGTTGAAGAAATTTTTAAAATTTGATTGTCATAATGTTGAAATGGCGATCCATGAGGTGATAAATGAATTTTTAATGGAATCTGACTCTTTCTCCAAGGTAGTGTATACCTTTCTATCAAATTCTATGGACTTGTTTAATTTTCCATCTTTGATCAATCAGTTGTATGAAGAATATGTATGGAATCAGTTTTTAGTGACAACTGGTTGCTACAAGCCATTGATTAGTATGATATTTCAAAGGAATTTTCTCTAATTGGTGGTATATTCTCTAGTTCTCTGCTCAAATATTATTCAAATTTTTGGTTTATTTATAATTTATAACTCTTGGTCTACAAAAAAATTACAAATAAGTGTTCAAAAGTGCACTGCTATCTCATGGTCGTTTGTTTAAGGAGGAGCTTGCATAAAATTTCACTATGGTAGATTTCTTCCAATATGCTGACGTTGGGATGAGTGGGAATTTTGAGGTTGTAACTTCAAACACTGGCAACAAAAATGAAGAGCTACCTGATGTAAATCTTGATTTATTGATCAACTAGCCTTGTTACAATAGAGAGACTATTGATTCTGTTGGGATTAAGGTGTCTCAACCTTAGAGTCTCAACATGGTGAATTATTTTTTAATTAATTATTGCATAATTATTTTTATCCTAAATTATTAACTTCCTAAGTTGTCATTCATCTTTGTGGGACCTCTTTGTGAGGTGGCATCCTACATGGCAGGTGATGAGATGGCATAATCCTTAGTTTGTAGGAAGTTGGATCTCACTTGGAAGATACTATTTTTTAGGGGAGATGTTGACATATATTTCCATTTTAGAGTGGAAATTGATTTGGAAATTTCCTTTGTTGACTAAAGAGTCTTTGTTTGAAAATTCTATTATGGATTGGAGATGTATTTTAGCAGCTGACATTTATGGTGGAGTTCATGTTTGTTAAGTGGTGTGAGTTAAAGAAAGCACCTATTCTTGGTTATTGCAGTTTCTATGTTGAACTTACATTGTATTTGGCAAGATGACTGTTATAGATGGGATAGGTGTTGTTGCTTTTGGAAGTTGCTATGTGCAACATTTCATGGATTAGCAAGTTATTGTTTTTTTGACACAACTTACCTCTTGGGCTTTGAAGTTGGTTTTGGAAACCATGGGAGCCTTCCTTTTCATGTTGAGCTCTATTTATATGTTGGTGCCTTAGCAAGTTTTATGAGACAGGTTGAAGATTTTTTAGAGATGCTGTTATGTTGCCGAAATTATTCCAGAATTCTGTAATAGTGTGAAAACTCCTGAAGAGCATAGCTCTGAGATTGTATTGTAACTGTTGTTGTTGTTGATTAATACAATTGAGCTGAGTGTTTGGAGTGTGGGTTTTTTCTCGAAAGGGTTTTCCCACGTATATGTTGTGTTATGAGTTTATTCTGTTTTGAATATCTGTTTATGTGTTTTTAGATGTGCATCTGAATCTATAAATGTTAATTGGTTTAGAATTTTTTGCAACTCTCTCCTGATAGATTAAGTGTAGGAAACTATTTTTTCCACTTATGTTTCCTTTTAGTTGGTATTAGAGCCTGACCAGCTTTGATTCTATTGTTGGGTTTGAAGGGTTTTTTGAGCTAATCTAAGTTTCAGTGGGAGTTTGGCAAAAGTGATTTTCTTGATATCCTATTGCAGAAAAAGATAGAAAGCGCATTTTGAAGGATTGAGATGGAGAATGATTATTTCGGTGAAGCATTGGTTGCAACTTTGGAAACACAAGCATCGAAAGATGTGTGGTTAATTGATTCTGGCGCATATTTTCACATGATGTCACATAGAGATTGGTTCTCGAAATATGAAGAATATGATGGTGGAAAGGTGTATCTCAGTGATGATTCTCATCTAAAGATAGTTGGTCGTGGAAGAGTCAGGATACAATTCCCAGATGGTAGAGTGAAGGGAATTGATGGTGTGTTGCATATCCTGGGTTTGGTATGAAACCTACTTTTAGTGAGTAAATTGAATGATGAGGGTGTGCAAGTTGTCTTATCAAGTGGAGGATGTAAGATGAATAGAGGAGCTATGGTTTTGGCTAGAGGAGTTCAGATAGGAACCCTATTCAAGCTAGATGCATGCACGATACAGTGCAATAGTTCTTCTGACAAACCAAAGAAGAAATCTTTGGATTCTTCATCCTCACCTTCAGATCGAGTAGAAAAATCTGTAGCAGCTGCATCTGATGGTCGTGCATTTTGGGTACCTAAGGGTGTTCATTCCTTGGAAATGAAGCTTCCTGTGGAGAAGATGTTATGGCACCAGAGACTTGGCTACATCGGTGAGAAGGGTCTCAGAACCTTGAAATCTAAGAGCCTTGTAGAAGGCCTTGAAGATTGCAATCTCGAGTTCAACTTCTGTGAACATTGTATCTTTGGTAAACAAAACCATGTGCAATTTTTTAAAAGTTCTCATAAGTCTTCTGGGGTTTTGGACTATGTGCATTTTGATGTTTTTAGTCTTGTGAATGTTCCTTCGTTAGAAAAATATGTATATTTTGTTTCTTTCATAGATGATTACAGTAGAAGGACATTTATTTATTTTCTCAAAAGTAAATCTAAAGTCTTCAGTCGGTTTAAGGAGTTTAAAGCCTTGGTAAAAAATCAGACTGGTAGAAAGATAAAGTGTTTAAGAACTGACAATGGTGGTGAGTTTTGTTCTACAGAATTTGATAAGTTTTGTAAAGAACATGGGATTGAAAGGCATAAGACAACTACATATACCCATCAACAAAATGGAGTTGCATAGAGGATGAACAAGACGTTGATGGAGAGGGCTAGGAGTATGCTGAGTGGTGCTGGCCTTGAGTAGAAGTTTTGGGCTGAAGCTGTTTCCACTACATATTATATAGTAAACAGATCTCCTACATCAGCTCTTGTTGATAAGACACCTATGGAGGCATGGTCGGGAAAGAAGCCTTCATTGAGACATCTTCATGTGATTGGTTGCGAGGCATATGCTCATGTGCCAAGGGAGAAAAGGTCAAAGTTGGAAAACAAGGCTGTTAAGTGTATCTTCATCAGATATGGTATTGGTGTGAAAGGGTACAAGCTTTGGGATCCAATGGCTGAAAAGGTTCTCTACAATCGAAGTGTTATCTTCAGAGAGATGAAACCTTCTTCCTCTATTTTGTAGCCTACAGAAGAACAAAAGAAAGAAGATGTGGTTCAACTTCCTCTTGACTTTAAGAAAGTTCAACCTGAAGCCCAGAATGGACCTGATGATGAGGAGAACTTGAGAAGATCAGAAAGTTCTGAAGAAGAAGAAGAACCTCAACCTCAGCCAGTGAGGAGGTCTACATGTGAGAAGTGACAACCAAATAGATATGGATATTCACCAGAGAGGTTTGGATATTAATTTTTTGATTCAAATTGTTTTTTTGCTTTGATTTCTAACACTGATGAGCCTAGGACTGTTAGAGAGGCTATGAGTATGGATGATGCAGATTCCTGGTTGAAAGCCATGGACGAAGAAATTGCTGCATTAAAGAAAAACAATACTTGGGATCTGGTACCATTGCCTGAAGGACGTAAACCCATTGGTTTAAATGCATTTTCAAGAAGAAATTGGGTCCTGATGGTAGTGTTGAGAAGCATAAGGCATGGTTGGTCACGAAGGGGTATTCTCAGAAGGAGGGTATTGAATTTGGTGAGATTTTCTCTCATGTAGCGAAGCTGACATCCATTCATTTTTTGTTATCACTTGCTACAACATATGATTTAGAGATTGCGCAGATGGATGTGAAGATAACGTTCCTTCATGGTGACTTGGAGGAAGAGATTTACATGTCATAGCAAGAGCACTTCGTGGTTAAAGGTAAATAAAATCTGGTTTGCAAGTTGAAAAAGTCTTTATATGGTCTTAAGCAGTCTCCTAGAATGTGGTATCGGAAATTTGACACCTATGTGTTGAGTTTGGGATTTCAAAGATCTAGATCTGACCATTGTGTTTATTTCAAAACTAAAAATGGTTGCATTCTCATTATTGCATTATATGTAGATGATATGTTGTTTTTTGGGAATGGTAGTATGATTTTAGGTTTGAAGTTCCAGTTGTCAGCACAGTTTGATATGAAAGATCTAGGTGCAACAAGGTATATTCTAGGGATGGAGATCAAAAGAGATAGAGCTAACATAAAGCTTTGGTTAGGCCAAAGCAAGTATGTGAATATAGTGTTGTAAAGATTCAACATGTCATCTTGCAGATCCTTGGTAGTTCCTGTTTTGTATGAGACAAAGTTATCAATTGAGGATTGTCCAAAATATCCTATTGAGATTGAGGACATGACTAGAGTATCATATGCGAGTGTTGTAGGAAGCCTGATGTATGCTATGGTCTATACAAGGCCAGACATTTCCCAAGCAGTGGGAGTCCTGAGTCGGTTTATGGCTAATCCTGGACGAGTGCATTGGGATGCGGTGAAGAGAGTGTTCAGATATTTGTGGGGTACTTTCGAGTATTCCTTATGTTTTCATGGTTATCGTACTGGACCTCAACATTCAATTTGTATTCGTGGGTTTGTGGATTCAGATTGGGGTGGTGACGTTGACAGCAGGAGATCCACCAGTGGATATGTTTTCACGATGTTTGGTGGTGCTATTAGTTGGATGAGTAAGCAAAAATTTGTAGTCACTTTGTCCACGACAGAAGTAGAGTATATGGCAGCCACTCATGCTTGTAAGGAAGCCATTTGGCTTAAACGGTTGTGTTTTGATATTGGTTTTGATGTTGGACAGATTACTATCTATTGTGACAGTCAAAGTGCCATTAGCTTAGCTAAGAATCCTACTTTCCATGCTAGAACAAAGCACATTGATGTACAATTTCATTTTGTTTGTGATATGGTAGAAGATGGAAAGGGTTGATACTTTGGCGAATGTCGTAGATGCATTGACGAAGCCAATGAGCACTAAGAAGTTCAGATGGTGTGCCAGTTCCATGGGCCTTGGGGCCTTGAGCAGTTGATGCTGTAGACTCTTGAAAAGTCTCTGACAAGTGGGAGAATGTTGGGATTAAGATGTCTCAACCTTAGAGTCTCAACATGGTGAATTATTTTTTAATTAATTATTGCATAATTATTTTTATCCTAAATTATTAACTTCCTAATTTGTCATTCATCTTTGTGGGACCTCTTTGTGAGGTGGCATCCTACATGGTAGGTGATGAGATGGCATAATCCTTAGTTTTTAGGAAGTTGGATCTCACTTGGAAGATACTATTTTTTTGGGGGAGATGTTGACATATATTTCCATTTTGGAGTGGAAATTGATTTGGAAATTTCCTTTGTTGACTAAAGAGTCTTTGTTTGCAAATTCTATTATGGATTGGAGTTGTATTTTAGCAGCTGACATTTATGGTGGAGTTCATGTTTGTTAAGTGGTGTGAGGTAAAGAAAGCACCTATTCTTGGTTATTGCAGTTTCTATGTTGAACTTACATTGTAGTTGGCAAGATGACCGTTATAGATGGGATAGGTGTTGTTGCTTTCGGAAGTTGCTATGTGCAACATTTCATGGATTAGCAAGTTATTGTTTTTTTGACACAACTTACCTCTTGGGATTTGAAGTTGGTTTTGGAAACCATGGGAGCCTTCCTTTTCATGTTGAGCTCTATTTATATGTTGGTGCCTTAGCAAGTTTTATGAGACAGGTTGAAGATTTTTCAGAGATGCTGTTATGTGGCTGAAATTATTCTAGAATTCTGTAATAGTGTGAAAACTCCTAAAGAGCATAGCTCTGAGATTGTATTGTAACTATTGTTGTTGCTGATTAATACAATTGAGTTGAGTGTTTGGAGTGTGGGTTTTTTCCCGAAAGGGTTTTCCCACGTATATGCTGTGTTATGAGTTTATTCTGTTTTGAATATCTGTTTATGTGTTTTTAGATGTGCATCTGAATCTGTAAATGTTAATTGGTTTAGAATTTTTTGCAAATCTCTCCTGATAGATTCAGTTTAGGAAACTATTTCCACTACCTGTGTTTAAGGAGGAGCTTGTCTAAAATTCCACTATGGTAGATTTCTTCCAATATGCTGGTGTTGGGATGAGTGGGAATTTTGAGGTTGTAACTTCAAACACTAGCAACAAAAATGAAGAGCCGCCTGATGTAAATCTTGATTTATCGATCAACTGGCCTTGTTACAATAGAGAGACTGTTGATTCGAAGGAGGCATCTAAATAAAGAAGGGTTTGATAAGATGAAGTTTTCATTAGTAGGTTAATCAGAAACTTACCCAGTAGGTATTTGCTTGCAATAAGCTAGTTTTGGACAACCATTTAATGGGTCCATTTTTTCGGTCTTTAAAATTAGAATGTTAGTTAAATTGATTCTTTTGAAGAAATGTTGTACAGTGTAGCCGTAGGTAATCCATATCTTCGTATTTTGTTTTTTTTAAGCAAATGTAATTTGTTATTAAAATATTGCTGGATGCTTAATACATTGAAACTATTTGAAATAAAAACAAAATTAATAAATTCCTTAGTGATGTGAGAATGAATTTTTTTATTAGATTAAAAAAGAAATGTTAGAACAAAAATAATAGGCTTTTTTTATATTGTATAAAATTATTATATTACAGTTATGTTTGAGATTTTATTTATCTTTCTTGTTATTTATATCTTATTTTTAGTTTTCTCAATTTCTTATATTTTGTCTCTTTATTGAATTTAGTTTTGTATTTTTATACAATAATTCACTCCCAAATAAATTTCTTAAATGCTAAATCACACATAATCACATGGAACTTAAGTTTCATCTATATATTGATTTGAATATTTTCAAATAAAAAATTGAGAATTGAATATAAAACCATCCATTTGTAACAAGAAAAATATTCATAAACAATGAAGCATAATTAAAGATTTTTTCACTATTGAAAAATGTGAATTTATAAAACACTCACAATATGATTAACTTATTACAGTTTGACTTTTTTTAGTTAACTAGTTATAATAATTTAGTTTTCAACCAATGAAAAATAATATTTAAAAAAAATTAAAATAAAATTGTAAAGTCAACATTGACCATTTGTGAAAAGCAAGATAAACATCTTTTTAAAGAATGATTTTTATTTTTATTTTTTATAAAGTTATTTTATTAAATCTTTCTAAAATAAATAAATGTTAATAATGATTGTATTATTCTTTCCATTGTAAATAAGTTAACCTATGTACCTAAGTAATATATTAAACATCAAGGGGGTAAAAATTTATTAAAACAAGGAAACGTTACAAAGCAAGGGCCTTAAATGGCCTTATCAAGATCAACCAAGTGATCCAAATGATGAGACAAATCCGGGGGTAGTTGACCCCGATCCACTAAATTCCAATCATGAATATGATCAGAAGCCCATTTAGCCAAGCAATCAACAACACCATTCCATTCGCGAGGAATATGAGTGAAAGTAATATACTCTAGAGAAGCACAGAGAGTGAGAATTTGTTCAACAATCAAAGCCAGCTGCCAGCTCACATCATCCAAATACTGCCTATTCAGTAAGTTCACCACAACCTGGGAGTCAGACTCACATATGATCCTTCGCCATCCTAATTGACTGCCCTGATCCATAGCCAATCAAATGGCCTGAGCCTCCATAAGATTATTCATATGAAGACCCTTATACACAGAGAAGATAAATTGAACATCTCCAGAGCTATCTCGACCCACACCCCCAATGCCAGCATGACCCAGATTACCACAAGATGAGCCATCCGAGTTAATTTTTAGGACCCCAAGAGGAGGAGGGGTCCATCTTCCCTCTCTATTCACCTTCGGGGTAGGATGCCTACGTCTGTTGCGCATGAGCTGCCATTGCGGAGGAGGAAGATGAAGACGATTACAACAACCAACATCACGAGGGTCCACCAGAATAGTCATATCACACTTAGCCGCAATAGTTTCCCCTAAAGAGTGTAGAATTTTCCACCATAGGTGAGGGGCCATCAACAACGAATCCTAAAAAATACGCCTATTCCTCTCCAACCACAGGTTCCAGATAATAAAGGAAGGCCCAAGAGCCCAAGTAGCTTGAAGAAAGGGAGTAGAAATAGGGGCCCTGCGCCACCGTTCCCCAAACTCCACCAAAGAGGAAGCATGCTAGTAGACCATATTCCACACCCCCCACCAGAAATGCCAAATCTCCCTAGCATAAGAATAATGGAAGAAGAGATGGGAGACACTCTCTTCACAACCATGACACAAAACACACATACCTAAGTAATATATTAATTTATATTATATATTTATATTAATATATAATATAGGTTATTTTATTTTGTAGTTTCATATTTATATATTAATATATAAATTAAATAAATTATTATGATTTTATCTTTTTATATTAATATATACTAGATGTTATTAATTATAATCTTTTGTATTTTAACCATTATTTTTTAATTTTAATTGAATCATTTATTTATTTTTGCAATTTATATTTTATATATAATCTCATATTTTTTCTTTGGTTAAATTATTATTGTTTTAAGTTGTAATATATTTTTCTTTATATCTTTATAATTCTCTTAGAGTTATATATTTATTGTTTTATACTTTTGTTTGAAACATTTAACTTTAACCTTTTTGATCCATTTATTTGTGTTATATCATTTTTATTTTTTTTTGCCTATTTTTACTTTTACTTCATTTTCCAATCTCCTCCCTCCTTACACTCTCCCACCATTTAACTCTTCTTAAGGTCATTTTTACAATCACATTCTTCATTATCCTCTTCTTCTTATGATGAGTGATTGAGTGTGGATTCATACACAATTTAATGCAAAAGTGTTTACTCTATCATTCACGGACTTTGAAGTTAATATTTAACAATTATTAATTTGAATGAAGAGATTTAGATGCACCTACGAATCAAACCTAACAATTTATTATAATATATTTTATTTTTTCATATATATATATATTAAAAAAAATATACATATGTTAAAAATAATTAACTGGTAATAAATAATTATTTTAATATATAACAATTTTATATTAAAAGAAGAAACATTGCCAACATATAATATCTAAATTTTAATTATTTATAGTATATATTATATTTATTTTATTTATAAAGTTTATTTAATATATAATAATTCATAATATAACATTTATTAAATATATTATTTATTTAAAATTTAGTGATTAAAATTAGATTTTATAGTTATGGATAGTGTAGGATTAGGATAGTGGTTTAGAATTTATTGTTAGGATTAGAGTCAAGGTTAGGGCCAGGTAATGCAAATAACTAATTAACAATACTAAAACCATATAATTAACAAAACTTGTATTTATTTTTATTCACATTAATAAAATTTACATTTAATTTTTATCAAATAAAAAACAAAAATTACAATACCATAAAGGCAAGTACTACCACTACTTGCACTTGTTTTTCATATAAGGTTCCTACATAATTTGAAGATATTACTTTTCTCATGCACAATTGTTTACATATCTAAAAAATCTTTATAGTTTAAGCCTTTGTTTGCATGACTATTTTCTTTAACAAATTTTATTTGCACTTACATAAAATAAAATTATTTTCTAAATCTTATTTATATTAATTTACTATTACTTAATACACTTAAACTAAAATAAAAAATTATTTATAAAGATAAGATATAAAAAATATGCTAGATAACTACACATAAAAAGAAATTTTAAAAATCTAGAAAATTAAGTATGAAATAACTTTCCTATATTTACTATTACATATAAAAGTAAGCTTCTAATTCAATGTATTTAAAATTAGAAAATTACATAAAATATATGTTTCTAAATTAAAATATGTAAATCATAAAAAGTGAAAACATTTCAAAAGGGAAAAATCATTCATATTCTATTTTATTCAAAATTAATATATAGCTATTAAAAATTATTATAAATTTAAGGTTTCACTAAAAAATTTATTATACAAAAGTATAGAAACTTAAATATATAGAGTCTAATATAAAGACTTTTCATAATAAGTGCACATCTAAAATTAATTTAAATTTACAAAATTGAATACAAAGAAATTATAACTAGCATACATATATTAAATATTAATATATATAAAATACGTGGAGAGTTATCATTCTCTAGTTTTCTATTTTTATTGATTTATCTTTGGGATCATCAAAAATATTATTTATTTATTTGTTCTTTTAGTTTATCCAAATATTTGAATTATTTTTATTATTTATTTATTCTTTTTGTTTCATGGAATCTCTTTGTTTTGATTTTTTTTTGTTTCATCAAATCTCTTTTATTTGATTTTTTTGTTACTCTTCCAATACAGTTGCACATGACTTCCACCTGTCATTTTAAATGCAGCTTCAAAAACTTTACACAGATTTTTGGATGCCACTGTAGACGTCTATCACATAATAAACTTACTATTACACATAAAAATAAGTTTTTAAATTAATATATTTAAAACTAGCATATTTATCTTTAAAAAATAATGTAAAAATAATTTAAAAATAATTTATGTGACATTATTATTATTAGGGTTAGGGTTAAAAGTGAAAATTTTATTAGGGTTATGATTACAAATTTTTCAAGGTTTTGATTGAATTAGAGTTACAGTTTAATTAGGTTTACAATTCAATTATGGTTGGGTTTAGGGTTCATTTAGGTTTAATCTTAAATTAGTTTGAGGGTTCTAGGATCAATTAAGGTTAGGGTTCATATAGGGCTATAATTACTATTATAGTTCAATAAGAGTTAGGGTTAGGTTTCATGTTATGATTTAAATAGGGTTGGGGTTGGGGTTATCCTTCAATTATGCTTATATTTTGATTAGGGTTAGGGATCATTTAGGGTTAGGAATAGGGTTCACTTAGGATTAGGTTTAATTTTTAATTAAGGTTCAATTAGTGTTATGTTTTGATTGGGGTTAGGTGTTATAAAATTAATCAAAGATAGGCTTATGTATAGAGTTTATTTTTCATGTTATACAAATTATATAATGGAGACTTAATTAGGATTATAATTCTATTAGGGTTAGGGTTAGGGTTAAGGTTTAATCAAAGTCAGGGTTCAATTAGTGTTAGGGTTAAGATTCAATTAGGGTTAGCTATAGAGTTAAACTAAGATAATTGTTAGGGTTAGGGTTCAATTAGGGTTAGATATAGGGTTCAATTAAGGTTACTATTAGGGTTATGATTTTGGCTAAATTAGGATTAGGGTTGGGGTTTAATTACAATTCAATTAGTATTAGGTTTAAAATAGGATCAAGGTTAAGGTTCATTTAATGTTAGGGTTGTCGTTGCAATTAGGGTTCAACTAAGGTTAGTGTTAGGGTTAACATTAGGTTACAATTCAATTAGGGATACCTAGGTTAGTGATCAATTAGTATTAGGTTTTAATTAGGTTTAGGATTCAAAAGGGTTCAATTAGAGTTCAATTAGGGTTAAGGTTAGGTTACAGTTAGGGTTGTTGATTAGGGTTTAGTTATAGTTATGGTTGTGTGGCATTTAATTAGGGTTAGGGTTATAGGATTAAGCTTCACATAAAGGTTAGGGTTAGGTTAGGACTCAACTAGGGTTATGGATCAATTAGGATTAGGTGTAATTATAGATAAGGGTTAGGGTTCAATTACAACTACAATTCAATTAGGATTTAGAATTAGGGTTATGGTCTAACTAGGGTTAAAATTTAATTAGGGTTGCGATACGATTAGGGTTAGGATTCAATTAGGATTATAGTTAAGGTTTAATTAGGGTTAGGTATGTGAGCGTTGTTGTCTCCTAATAGTGCACCCTTGCTGAGTAAACTTAGCCTACTGATGAAACATTGGAAAGCTTCCCTAATTGTGGGCTCAGATTTTGGAAGCTAACCTCTAGAGTAGGCTATATCTTATGGTACTCACCTAAAAACTACTTCTTGTTGGGAAAAGGGTAAGAAAGATTGCATAAAATAAAACCTATGACTAAGGGTGATGCACCAAATTTAATTACCTAAAACTTGCACAACTGCTTTGCACACACAGTTTCAATCAACAACAAAGCTTGAAATGCACAAATCAATACTCATATGCTTTTGCATCAATATTTCATAAGGATGATACAATGCACACAATCCTAGAAGGAAAAATACTTTTCACAACTCGAATTATTTGCATTTCAACACAACCTACAACCTACAACATACATATTTTCTGCAAAAAGGTGCTACTAATGAGACACAACAAGGAATGAGATAAATTCACAAGTAATTGCATCAATCATTCAAATGCACACAATAAAATAGAAATCGAGAAGGAAAAAATTGCTTATCTTCATTGATTTCCAAAGGTGTAATACTGCTATACATACCTGTAAAAGAGTTACAATCTTGTCTCCTACTGAAATAACTCCAAAATGAGTTACAATATAGCATGAGAATGAAATAACTAATTTCAAAAATGAATTTTGAAGTTACTTATGCTTTCCATACAGTTGCACAAAAATAGAGACTAGAAACTCCCTTGGTTGTGCACAACAATAAAGCCTAAAATCTAGCCCCTAAATCCACTCCAAAAAGGCTCAAAGGTGAAGAAAAGGTCAAGCCTTGACCTCTCCTATCATAAAGGAACCTAAAAATTCTCCAAGATGCTCTCAATTCCCTCCAAAACCAAGTCAAAACAACCCCTATATTCTTGGCACTTGTCTATCAACTTTCTCCAACCTCCCCTATATGCTTGGCACAACTCATCAATCCTCAACTATCTCCTTTGACTAAATCTTGAAAACCAACGCCTCTTATATAATTTTTGCACAATAAATAACATTAGTTAAAATGGTTTATAAGGTACCATTTCAACATTGTTTTACATTATAATTTTGGTGCAAAATATAAAGCCTGACTCAACCATGCCCTGGCGTGTCAATGCAAAAAACCATAAGTCTTAAAGGGGATCCTTAAACACTTAGCACAATGACATAACACAAATGGGAATTAATTTTTATTGCAATGGTTAAAAAGAAAGGTAGAAATGCCTTCGACTATCAGTCACTTAGGGTTGAAAACCCTAACGACAAAACTCAGCAAAAAAACATAATGCATTCTCATTTTGCACTTTTGGACTCTGCTAAGAGGGCGCCACCATGGTTTGAACCCGAGCCTCCATGGAGTTTTTGGATCTTTTCTCATGCAGATACACGCTGGAAAAATGCTTGGGTAAGCTTTATTTTGTATAAATCCAGATTTCTTTTCCTTTCCTGTGAATAAAATGCTATTTTGAGCTCACTAATGCAGAAAAGATGAACACATTTTTGTTTTTTGTGCTTCTCTGTTCATGCTCAGTCTTGAGCCTCCGTCTTGATACTTCTGGAAAACTCAAGGGTTTTCTCTTGCTTGCAGGCTGAGCTTTCTCCTCGAATGATGCTGAAATTTCCATGATTGAAAATCTTTTTTATATTCTAATTTTCACATAAGAATTTAGCTTTCTCCCTTTCATGGCTAAGGGTTTTGTTCTCAACAGGCTGTGGCCTCTTTCTTTTTTCACATCTTGAGTTCCATTTTCTTGCAAATACATGAGTTTTATATTCTCTGTAGGAAAAGATTTCTCATTCACTGTAGCATTTGCTTGTCCTTGACCTTTGTATACCCTTAGATATTGTATTATGCTTTATGGAGTTTGTTCACTTCTACAGGTACCATGGGTTTAAATGTGAAACCCTAGGCCGAGCTCGAGAGTTTCACATTTGGAATGCTCTATTTTGCTCAAAACCTTTAGGCAAACCTACTATTCTTGTAGGGTTTCATTAGCATTACTCTTGAAATTTTTCTATGCATTGAACTATACCTCTATATTTTTCCAGTTTCATGAATGAAATGAACATGATGCTATAGGTTTTCAATGATTTGAGTAGACTCATGAAATATATGATGTATCCATGAATAGTGCTACCTCTGTTTTCCATTGATTTGAAAGTATCATTGATTCATAAATACAAGGTTATGTGCATTACATTCCTTCAACTGTTCATTGTATAATGCTTTTCTTGACACTATTTGCTCATTGTCCTTATGAATAGAACGACTACTAAACTCATGAATGTGGCTTGATATAATGCCCACCTCTTGAAGGTTGTACATTGCATCAAATTTCTTCATATTCTATATATTCCCATGCCCTTTGCTATGGAGGCCATCGTGATATAACTCACTATCTTCATGTACTTGAAACCCTATTTGGTAACACTATCCCTGTGACCTCATTCCATCTTTTCTTAACTTCCACATGTTGTTCCTCACTACATAGGTTGTCTCAACTGAATGAAGTCTGCACCTTATGATTGCACTTGAACCCATGACTACACTCAGGCCTCTGTGGTGTTACTGCCATCTTCATGAACCATCACTGCATTGGTTGTTCACTCTTTTAAATAATTTCAAAGCCTTCAAGAGACTGATCCATGAATCCTATTGTGAACCTTCCTTGGAAACTATCATTAAAATTATCCAATATATCTGCTAGTGACCTTTCAAATCATTATCCTACTTGTTATCATCTTTGTTCATAAGTGTGCATCCTACTCATACCATGACTGTCTCCTGTGATCTGACCTTTGGACTGCAATGTGGTTTATTTTAATTCCTCTAGCTTGTCCACTATCATCACTGTCCATACTGTCCTTGTGATGACTAAACTTGCTATCTCTTCCATAAGGACTGCCTTGGATCTCTAGTCTTTGACTGTTCTCATGCATTATTGTTGTCATCATGGTTCGAGTTATCCCATTGACCTCTACTCTATTGTCCAAGTGAAACAGTCAGGGATCTAGGCAGGGTTACTACCTCTTCATTATTGTCATAATATGAAATATCTTTTATGCTTATATTCATGACTTTTTTCCTATCTTGCATTTAGTTGTCCTTAAGGGACTGTACCTTAATTTTCATTCGATTGGCCTTTGGCTTGCTAAGTGATAGTTGTAACCTGAAGTCACTCACATTAATGAAAATTACACCTCATATCCTTTTCAAACAAAAGGAAAGCATGTTGGGCTCAACCCTTGTGGGAGCCCATTTTACTCCACATGCTATGATGTCAAATGAAAATAATCTAGCAATGAAAATTTCACCTATACCTGCACAGTGAACAAACATGTTAGATGAAACAATGAAGCTCAAAATATGATGGATATTGATGATAATCCTCTACTTTTCCTTGATATTTGAGATGCTGTAAAATTGTTTCAATGCCTTAAGAGAATAAACTATATATTTGTTGATATAGTAGATGTAGAGAATATGGGTCCCAAGCTCTAACAAAACTTTCCTCATCCCTTGCAGGCATTTCAAGCAGCAACAACTCAACTTTTGGAGCAACCAAATGAGAGGGACTAAAGCAAGGATGCAACAGTTCAACTTGGGGTTCGTCATTCAGACAATGATGGATCCCTACTCTTTCCATATGCTCTTTCTTTTCTATTTCTTCAAATGTATAGTTTATGTCTTATATTGTATTGAAATAGTTATTCCCACGGCTTGTGTGGGACACCATACATTTGTAATTATGAATAAAAGACAACATTTTATGCAAAACTTGTGCAATCTTTTCTCTTGTAAAACTTGCATAATGAATTGCAATTTATTTGCATATGAATGAAACTTTTAGTAGAAATCAATGTGTACCTTTTATCTTTTATCATCATGCTATCACAACTCTACCTAATTGAGCTGAAAGAAAAATTAGGTAACAAGCATAAAACTTCATTGTAGTATTATTCGAGGAATACATTTGCATATATATTACATAGAGGAATTAATTGAACGAAGGTTGGAAGGAGGTGGTTGAGTGACACAGTTACAATCAGTTAACTGTATACAACTGCCAACTACACCCACCACATATAATGTAATAATATATAAATAATTATGCCAACATTCCCCCATTATTACATTTTTCCTATAACTCTATCCCTGAAAGATCTAATTCACCTTTTAAGGGACCCCCCTTAAGGTTTACATAACAAAACTTGTTGATTACAAAATGTATATACATCTTTGTGAAGATCTTCCTTGAAGAAACAAATCCTGAATTAGGTGGGATCCTCCAAGTTGCCTCGTAACCCTTAGAAAGGTGTAGCCCCTGGCTGAATTCCTGAGTTCTTCCTCCCATGAACCTTTTGAATTGTAGACCATAGTTATTGGACAACCACCGTCCAAGTTGTCTCCTCAACCCTTGTAAAGGTATAACCTTTGGTCCAGACTATAATTACTGGACAACCATCCTCCAAGTTGTTTGCTCGGCCCTTGTAAAGCTATAATCCTTGGTCACATCCTTGAGTGGTTGTTGGGAAATAATCCATATTGAACTCTTCACCAAACTCCTTACCTATCTCCAAAAATAAAACTTCACAATATATGTATTCTTCAAATCTGTTAGCAACAAGGAAAAGAAAAAAATAAAGCCAAAAATACTTCTCATGCAAAGCATCATCTCAAAGTGAGAAGCTAACTTGAGATGATGGAAATTCCTCCATCCTCTGGTGCCACCAACCTCCAGTCTGACTCTATTACACTATCGATTTGATGTATTGGACAAGTCTTTGGAGGCCTCATCAATAATAGAAAAGACGGCCCTGAAAGTCCAAGTATAACTATTTGAAGATCCATTGACAACATTGATAAAATCATCTACAAGATACTCCATGTTACAACTAATAAGTAATGCATGCAAATGACCATGAATCCTCATATGTTTCAAACAAATGATTGCCCCACTCTTGATTGAATCAACTAACACACAAAAACTAAATTCACTCAAACCCTATAATAACAACAGGTGCAATCATACGAGCACTTCAACATTAAATGCTAATATTCTGTAGAGACATCGAGAATATTTCTTCTCACAAATTACATGAAAATGGCTACCAAACTGTAAAACATAGTTATGCTTATAATCTCTCCCTTTGCATTGATTCCTCTTGCAAATACTTATCCAAAAATATTCAAGTAACTTATATCTAACACAAACTTTCTCTACAAGATCAAGATCACCCTAATCACTTGTTGGAGGGTTTTTTAGATTGAAATGCATCTTTCTCTTTTGCATCACAATTTTCTTTACAAACAAAACTTGATAGATTTTGAGTAAATCTTGCCTGAATTTACATGTAATTCGCAAGTGAAAAAGGTGATGAATTTGATTTGAAGTAGATAAAAATAATAAATCTTGTGGAAACTTACACCTTAGTCACATTTCTAAGAGAGATCACAAGATATGGAGAGATCCATCTAAAATCCTAGATAAAACGTGACTTCTACAACTTCAACACTATAGCTTAG
Organism: Sequoia sempervirens; assembly: GCA_007258455.2. Lineage (NCBI taxonomy): Eukaryota > Viridiplantae > Streptophyta > Pinopsida > Cupressales > Cupressaceae > Sequoia > Sequoia sempervirens. The sequence goes on along the minus strand of VDFB02256290.1, from coordinate 28,016 downwards.
CTCATTCCAATGAAACTTAAAATGCTTATGACGTCAAAAGGAATGCCTTCTATGCCAGGTTGGCACATGCCAATCAAAACCCTATGCCAAATCTGATTGCACCATGCCTAATCTGATCACACAAAAAGTGTTTTGGATTCTTGGGCAACGACAAATGGGCAACACAAATTAGTTATGTTGCTTCGTGGGTTTCATTCCATAGAGTGCAAAGGTAGACCAATCTACACTTCCTTGACCACTACAAAGGCCACACTGATTTGCAAAAAGAGAAAATTACATAATCACACAACAACATTACGCCATTACATAGATCATGCCATGGCACAAGCCAAGCCATAAAAACTTTGATACCAAATGTGAGAATAAAACTTCATTGTATTATTATTCGAGGAATACATCTACATATATATGACATAGAGGAAGTTGTTGAATAAAGGTTGGAAGGAGGAAATTGAGTGACACAGTTACAATCAGTTAACTGTATACAACTGCCAACTACACCCACCACATACAATGTAATAAGATATAACTAATTATGCCAACAAAGTAAATAGTTCAATTAGGGTTACTATTAGGGTTAGGGTTAGGGTATAATTTGGGTTAGGGTTAGGGTTGAATTAGGTTTAGGATTAAATTAGGGTTAGTGTTCACTTAAGGTTACAATTACGGTTAGGTTTTGGGTTACTGTTCTACGATTAAGCTTGAGATTAGGGTTACAATTGGGGTTCAAATAATGTTATGATCAAGATTATTAGGATTGGGGTGCATTAGGGGTTAATTAATGTTCAATTAGGGTTACTATTATGGTTACGTTACAATTAAGGTTTAATTAAGATTTAATTATGATTATGATATACTTAGGATTAGGGTTAGAAAAGGGTTAATGTTCAATTAGAGTTTATTACGATAAATGTTAGGATTCAATTAGGGTTAGGAATTAATTAAAGTCACAATTAGAATTCAATTTTAATTAGGGTTAGAGCCAGGATTAGATTTAGGGTTCAATTAGGGTTAGCATTGAATCAATATTTAATTAGGGTTAGGGTGCAATTTGGGTTAGGATTTAATTAGGGTTAGTTTACATTAGCATTCAATTTTAAGGTTAGGCATCCATTATGATTAAGGTAAGGGTTCAATTAGTGTTAGGGAAATTTATGATAAACCTTGGGGTTACGGTTACAATTGGGGTTCAAATAGGAGTACAATTAGAGTTAGGTTTAGTATTCAATTACAGTTAAGATTAGGGATTAGTTAGGATTACGATGCAATAACAATTTTATTATAGTTAGGGTTAGTTTCTAGGGTTAGTTTCAATTGATGTAAGGGTTAGTTTCTAGGGTTATAGTAAGGGTTACAATACAATTAGGGTTAGGGTTCAATTAGCATTATGATACAATTAGGGTTAGGGCTCAATTAAGATTTACGATTAGGGTTATGGTCCAACTACGGTTACAATTCAATTAGGGTTATGATACAATTAGGGTTAGGTTTCAATTAAGATTATAGTTAGGGTTTAATTAGGGTTAGGTATATAGTTCAATTAGGGTTACTATTAGGGTTAGGGTTAGGGTACAATTTGGGTTAGGGGTAGGGTTGAATTAGGTTTAGGATTAAATTAGGGTTAAGGTTACAATTTAATTAGGGTTTAGTGTTCACTTAAGGTTGCGATTAGGGTTAGGTTTTGGGTTACTGTTCTATAATTAAGCTTGAGGTTAGGGTTACAATTATGGTTCAAATAAGGTTATGATCAAGATTATTACGAATAGGGTGCAATTAGGGGTTAATTAATGTTCAATTAGGGTTACTATTAGGGTTACATTACAATTAGGGTTTAATTAAGATTCAATTACGGTTACAACTAGGATTTAATTATTCTTAGGATTAATTAGGGTTAGAAAAGGGTTAATGTTCAATTAGAGTTTATTACAATAAATATTAGGATTCAATTAGGGTTAGGGTTCAAATAGGGTTAGGCATCAATTAAAGTCTCAATTATAATTAGAGTTCAATTAGGGTTAGAGCTAGAATTAGATTTAGGGTTCAATTAGGGTTAGTATTCAATCAAGGTTTAATTAGGGTTAGGGTGCAATTTGGGTTAGGATTTAATTAGGGTTAGTGTACATTAGCATTCAATTAGGGTTAGGCATCCATTACAGTTAGTGTAAGGGTTCAATTAGGGTTAGCGTTTTATGATAAACCTTTGGGTTACAATTATTGTTGGGGTTCAAATAGGGGTAAAATTAGAGTTAGGTTTAGTATTAAATTATAGTTAAGACTGGGAATTAGTTAGGGTTACGATGTAATAAATTTTTTATTATAGTTAGGGTACAATTGATGTAAGGGTTAGTTTTAGGGTTATGATCTAATTGGATTTAGAATTAAATTAGTTTTCAAAGTTAGGGTTAGAGTTCAATTATAATTAGGGATATGGTTAAATTAAGGTTATAGTTTAATTATTACTATGGTTAGAGTCTAATTTTGGTTAGTGTTTAGTTAGGGTTAAGGTTAGGGTTCAATTTGGGTTAGGGTTTAATTAATGGTAGGATTTAATTAGGTTAACAATTAAGATTAGAGTTAGGGTTCAATTAGGGTTATAGTTTAATTATGGAAGGGTTAAGGTTAGGGTTAAGTTTCAATTACAATTAGGTTTATTCTTTGAGTTAAGGTTATACATTAAAGCTTGGGTTTAGGGTTATGTTTTTGGTACAAATAGGATTATCGTTTGGGTTTAATTAGGGTTAAGTTTATGATTCAATAAATTTAGGGCTATAATGCAATATGCATTGCAATGATTCTAACACTATCACTATTTCTAACCCCAACCCTAACTCTAAATCTATCTCTAATCCCAACCTTGATTCTAAATCTAATAATAATTCTAATTGTAACTTTAAACCTAACCTTATTTAAATCCCAAATCCTAACTCTATATTAATGTTAACTCTAACACTAATTATAATTCTAACCCTAACTCTAACCATAACCCTAAAACTAACACTAATTTTAAAATTCTAACTCTATCCCTAAGCATAACTCTAATCCTAACCCTAATCTTAACCCTAATTCTAAAACTAACATTAATTTTAATTGTAACACTAATTTTAATTCTAACCTTTACCTCATCCCCAACCCTAACTCTAACCTTATCCATAACCATAACTCTAATTCTAACCCTAACCATAAACTCAAAGTCTAATTCCAACCCCAACCCTAACCCTAACTCTAACCCTAACCCTAACCCTAACCCTAACCCTAATCTTACTACTAAGGCTAACCCAACCCTAATCTCAATTTTAACTCTAACCCTAACCCTATTCCTATCCCTAACCGTAACCATAAATCTATTCATAATGATAACACTAATCATAATTGTAACCCTAACCCTAACCCTAGCCATAACCCTAACCCTAACCCTAACCCTAACCCTAATAATTTAATATCTTCCATGTCGCGTTGTGAATGTTACTAGCATATATATATTATTTATTAATAATATATATAAAAACGTCGAGAGATATCCTTCTCAAGGTGTCTATTTCACTTTTATGTGAGGAACTGATTAAAAAATAGATGCATGGAGAAGCATATCTCTCAACTTATATATATATATATATATTATTAATAAATAATATATATATGCTAGTTTAGCTCTCTATCTTCCTAGTAGTACTTAAGTCTATATATTGGGTTATATATTCCCATTTGATAATCCATCGAGTCTAATATGCCTGTATACTAGGTAATATGTTTTTCTAGTAGTTTTTGAGTTGGGTTTTGTTGGTTTTTTACAATAAACAATTTTTGTAATCATGTATTTACGTTTTATATATTATTAATATATTTATAGGTAGTCCTCCATCTTTTATAAATATAAATAAATTTACACACGGATATTTAATTTCTTATACTTTTATTCTATGTATATAATCTTAGGATGTTTGAGAATTCAAATCTCTAGGAGTTATAATACAAATTTTAGGTTTTGGAGGATCTTATAATTTCTTAGAATTAGTCAAATTTTAGTAGTCAGTGGGTTCCTATCACCTTGCAGTCATCTAAGAGTAGTTGTAACTATTCAAAAAAATTAAGCCTCTCCTTAGAAAGAGGAGGACCTATTCTTATACAAGAGAATAAAAATTGGGAGGGGCAAACCCCCCACACCCCTCATCAAGAACTAAGATCGAAACACAACTAAAATAAAAACTTGTGAATCAAGAAGACAATAACGCTCCATTACCAACATTACCTCCCTACCTCTCTCTATCTTTATCCTTCTCTCTACCTCTCTCTATCCTTATCTCTCCCTCTACCTCTCTTTATCTCTCTATCTATTTCTCATCCCTCTACCTCTACCTCTCTCTATCTTTATCTCTCTCCCTACCTCTCTTTATCTCTCTATCTATTTCTCACCCTTTGCCTCTATTTGCATCTCTACCTCTATCTTCCATTTGTCCATCTCTATCTCTAGATACCTCTCCCTCTCTCTATCCATCCCTCTCCTCCCTCTTCCTAGACCTCTATATTTATCTCTATTTTCCTCTCTATCTATCCATATCTCTCTCTCTCCCTCTACATATTTTTCTCCCTTTCTCTTCCCCACTCTATCTTTCCCATGTTATATCTATCTATAAATATATCTCCCTCTTTCTCCCTATCAACCCCTCTTTCTATATCTATCTACTTCTCTCTCCAATTTTTATTTCTCTCCCTTGGCAGAAAAAGTGGGAAGGGAAAGTCCCCCACACCCCTCATCAAGAACTAAGATCCAAACATAATTGAAACAAAAAAATTGAATCAAGAAGATAATTAGGCTCCATTAAGATCAAAGAGATATAGAGAGGAAAATAAAGATAGAGATAGAGATAGAGATAGAGATAGAGATAGAGATGGAGAGGGAGAGGGAGAGGGGGAGGGATAGATAAAGAGAGAGAGTCAGAGGATAGAGGGATAAAGAGATGTAAGAGATAAATATATAAAGAGGGAGAGAATGAGAGGAGAGATAAAGAGATAAAAAAGATAAATATATAGATAAGGAGAGAGATAGAGAGATAAGGAGATAGATAACAAGAGGGGGAGAGATATAATGATAAATATGGAGAGACCAAGATAGGGGGAGAGATAGAGAGGAAAATAAAGATATAGAACAAATGTATAATAAGAGAGAGAGGGAGAGAGAGGGATGGGTAGAAAGAGGATACATATCTAGAGATAGAAAGGGAGAGAGGAAGATATAGATAGAGATGAAGATAGACGGAGAGGAGAGAAATAGATATAGAGATAGAGAGAGGTAAAGGGAGAGATAAAGATAGATAATAGGGAGGTAGGAATAGAGAGGGAGATAGTGAGGGAGAGATAATGAGAGATATAGATGGAGAAATAGAGTGATAGAGATATAAGGATATACATAGAAAGAAAGAGAGATAATAAAAGGAGATAGATAGGTAGAAGGGAGAGATAAGAGGGGGAGAGAGGGAAAGATATACATAGAGGGAGATATAGAGAGATAGAGAGGGATAGGGAGAGAGATATAAAGAGATAGGATCAAGGTAGAGAAAGATATAGATAGAAAGGAATAGAGAAGAGTAAGAGGGACATAAAGAAATAGAGAGATAGAGATATAGAGCAGGAGATATGGAGGGAGTGAGAGAGTGAATCAAAGTGAATAAGATGGATAGAGAGGGGAAAACATCTAGAGATTTATTTTTAGGGAAAGATAGAGGGGGAAAAGAAAGGGAGAGAGATAGGTAGAGAGGGATACTGAGGAGATATAGATAAAGGTAGAGTAAGGGAAATGGAGAGAGAAGAGGGGGAGAGTGGGAGATATGGATAAATAGGTAGAGAGGGAGAGAGAGAGAGAGAGAGGGAGGGAGAGAGAGGTATAGAGAGAGGGGAAGATAGAGATATAGAGGTAGAGAAAGGGATAGAGATACTTAGAGAGAGAAGGAGAGGGGGTAAAGAGGGAGAGATAGATAAATAGATAGAGATGGAGAGAGGTATAGAAAGAGAGGGAGAGAGCGATAGAGGAGGAGAGATAAAGAGCAATAACAACTTTAAGAAAACCTCCTACATGTATAAAAATCTTGGTAAATTCTAAATTTTTTGGAAAAAATATTATTTTCTAAAAAATGACACAAGATCAAGTGTGCTCTCCATCAAGTTTTCTCACCAATAGAAATTAATATTTTTTTTCAAAAAAATTGAAAAATTTGCAAGGATTTTATATATATTTAAGTGGAGTTCTTAAAATTATCACTTCTTTTTATCTCTCCCCCTCTCTCTCTCCTTATCTTTCTATACCTCTCTCCCTCTCTCCCCCCTCTCCTTATCCCCCCTCTCTAACTATCTCTATCTCTATCTCTATCCCTTTCTCTACCTCTATATCTCTATCTCCCACCTTTATCTCTCTCCCTCCCTCTCTATCTCTCTCATCTCTCTCTCTATACCTGTCTCCTTGTCTCCCTCTCTATCTCTCCCTCTCTCTCTCTCCCTCTCTATGGGTCAACCCACAATACTGTGTCCCAATTTTTGGCCAAAGTAGGACATTGAAATCAACATTTTTCACCAAAAAATCACTTTATGAAACATATAACTAAACTATTAATATTTTGGAGATGATGTGAACTAGTGATTTGTGAGGATTTGTGTGTAGATTCTAAATATATTTAAAAATTTGAAATAAATTGTGAATTTTTTAATTTAAATTTTAATAACTTATTTTTATAGTAAACAAATTTTTTAAAAAGTGATGTTTATGTCATAACACAACATTTTTTTCCAGAAAATATCAAATATTTTTTTTTTAAAATATAGATTTTTAACATCCATATCTAGTGCATGGATATTTTTCATAATTTTTTGTTGCTTATTTTTTAATTAATTTTTGAAGTCAGAGTAATTATAACTTGGACATAGGTGTATGTCATAACACATAACTTGTTTCGTATGTATCAAAATTCAACCTTTTTTTTTGCTAAAATAAGGACACAAATACCTAGTGCAAAAATATTTTAAAGATTTTTTTCTCTATTTTCATATTTTTCCATGTGTGAAATAAATACCTTGATGTTTGGTGAAAAACATACATTCACAAGAAATAAAAATAAATATAATAATAAAATTAAAATATTCAAAATTATACTCTTTGGAAAGCTTATAATAAGGGCTACATACTTACAAAATATAATTTCTAAATAACTTTGTTTGATCCCTCAAAAGACAAAGAAGTGATTTTTTGTCAACATTTTGATAGGTGTGAAGGAGATTCCATTATGGATTTGATTTAAAACTAGAGGGGTTCTATCCAAGGAGGTTTTATCTAAGGGGTTCTTATCTAACCTTATTCAATTAAAACCATTTAGATGGAACCCATCGAGGCTTAAACCATTAAATTTTCTAAAAAATATGTGATTTTAGGAAAAAATCAGGATGTCCCAAAAGTGGAACCTATCATTATGGATCGCCTCTATATATTTAGTTATCTCTCCCCCTCTCTACCTATCTCTCTCCCTTTCTATTACTCTCTATCTCCCTCCTCCCTCTCCCTCTCTACCTATCTCTCTCCCTTTCTCTTCCCCCTCTATCTTTCTCCAGTTATATATCTCTAGATCTCTCTCTCTCTCTACCTATTTATCAACCTTTCTCTTCCCCCTCTATCTTTCCCTAGTTATATATATCTCTATATATATCTCCTTCTTTCTACCCCTATCTCTCCCTCTCTCTCTATACCTCTCTCCCTCTCTATCTATTTAGATATCTCTCCTTCTCTCTAAAAGGAATTTAGGTGAGTGGAAGCAACTTCCTACACTAATATAAGTAGGGGAGATTTACACAAGTTTTATTTTAACACCTTAAACAACTACAACTACAAACATATGAACATACAAAATACATAAAATAGATAAACTATACAAACCACAACACAATTATTACGTGGGAAAACCCTTTCAAAAAAAAAAAAAAAATGACACTCCAAATACAACACTCAACTTATATTATCAACAACATAGTTATAATACAAATCAAAGCAATTCTCTTCAGGAGTCTTCACACTACAATAAGAATCTAGAGTAATTTTGGAAGATTAACGAAATGTCAAAAAAATTCAACTTGTCATCATAAAAATGCGCTAACTCAACACTAGTTTATAGATTTGTAAGGTGGGTGCCCAATACTACCATGTGTCACCTCCAGAATCATTGCATGCATGAAACAAAAAATAGAGAACATGCAAGGCGTCCAACTTCACTCTCCAATGCAACTATCATAAATGCTCAACTTGCAAGACATCTATCATAAATTACTATGCAACAAAATTAGTCCTTTGAACATGCAAGGCATGAGACTTCATGCAATTGATTCTCCTCATCATGCAAGGCACCTACCACATTCAATATGGACAATTTCCAATTACTCACTAGTCCTAATAAGGTAGTTGTCATATTTGACTCTTACAACTATCATAGAATGTCATGGCAAGTTGTCATAGTCTGTCATAGTGCATGATATAACAACTTATGACAAATTCCATCAATTTAGCTTAAAATATAGGTCCTTCAAAGTGGATTCCTACCTCCATTAAAATAACTTACAACATTCACATGTCACCTTCCATGGAGGATTCCAAATCATCGGTGGGTCCCATAATATAAAAACATATTTGGTGAGAAAATAAACATTAGGAAAATAAATTTAAACACCTAATAATCAAATTAAATGCTAGGACTCTAAGGTTGAGACACCCTAATCCCAAAATTCTCCCACTTGTCAAAGACCTATCAAGAGTAATTTGTAAAACAAATCAAAGCAATGCTCTTTAGGAGTCTTCACACTACTACAAGAATTTGGAATAATTTCAGTAGCATAATAGAATTTCAACAATATTCAGCCTATCATCATAAAAATTCTCTAACTGAACACCAATTTATAGATTTTTAAGATAAGCACCTAATACTACCATGTGCCACTTCCACAATCACTGCATGCATGTAACAAAAAATGAAGAACATGCAAGGAGTCCAACTTCACTTGCCAATGCAACTGTCATAAATGCTCAACATGCAGAACATTTGTCATAAATTACTATGCAAAAAAATTAGTCCTCTCAACATGCAAGGCATGAGGCTTCATGAAAAATATTCTCCTCATTATGCAAGACTAACAACTTTCAATTACTCACTAGTCTTGATAAGGTAGTTGTCGTAGCTGACTCTTACAACTTTCATATAATGTCATGGAAAGTTGTCATAGTCTATCATAGTGCATGATATAGAAGCTTATGATGAATTCCATAAATTTAGCCTAAAATATAAGTCCTCCAAAGTGGATGCCTACCTCCACTAAAATAGCTTACAACATTCATAGGTCACCTTCCATGTAGGATGCCACATCACTGATGGTTCCCACAATATAAAAACATATTTGATGGGAAAATAAAGATTAGGAAAATAAATTTGAACACCTAATAATCAAATTAAATGCTAGGAATCTAATGTTGAAACACCCTAATCCCAACATTTTCGCACTTGTCAAGAGTCATTTGTAAACAACTACTCAGGGCCCCAAGGACCATGGAAACAAAACACCACCTAAAATTCTTTTTTCCCACTGGTTTTGTCTGTACATCTACAACATTCACCAAAAGTGTCAACCTTCTCCAAATTCACCTTTCCATCTTCTACCATATCATGAACAAAATGAAATTGAACATCAATGTGGTTTGTTCTAGTATGAAAAGTAGGATTCTTTGCTAAGAAAATGGAACTCTAACTATCACAACAAATAGTAATCTTTCATGCATCCAAACCAATATCATGACACAATATCTTAAGCCAAATGGATTCCTTACAAGCATGTGTATTTTCCATGTACTCTGCTTCTATAGTGAACAAAGTGACTACAACTTGTCACTTACTCATCCAAATGATAGCACCACCAAACATCATAACCACTAGTGAATCTTCTACTGTTAATGTCACATGCCCAATTTGAATCCACATATCCATGAATACTCACTAAGTGCCGAGATCTAGTATGAGAATCGTGAAAACATAGGGAATAATCGAAAGTACCTTGCAAGTACTTGAACACTCTCTTTACTACTTCCCAATGTACCCATGTAGGATTAGCCATAAACCAACTAAGGACTCCCACTTCTTGGGAAATGTTTGGCCTCGTACAAACTACAACATACATTAAACTACCAACAACACTCACATATGGTACTCTGGTCATGTCCTCCATCTCAGTAGGAGATTTTGGACTATCATTCATAGAAAGATTTGTCCCCTGCATTATAGGAACAATTAATTATCAGTAATCTATCATGTTGAATCTCTCTAAAACTCATTTCACATACTTACCATAGCTTAACCAAAGCTTTCTATTAGGTATGTCTCTTCTTATTTCCATTTCCATAATATACCTAGTTGCACTTAGGTCTTTCATCTCAAATTGTGTTGACAATTGAGACTTCAAATCTGAAATCATGTTTTTACATTCCTAATAAAAAAACATATCATCTACGTATAAAATAATAATGACAATGCAACCATTATTAGATTTGTAATACATAAAATGGTCATATTTATATCTCAGAAACCCCAATGACAACACATAGGTGTCAAAATTTTGGTACCACATTTTAGGAGACTGTTTCAAACCATACATAGACTTTTTCAATTTGCAAATCAGATATTCTTTACCTTTAACCATGAAATTATCTGGTTGTGACATATAAATATCTTCCTCCAAGTCACCGTGAAGGAGCTTTATCTTCACATCCATCTGTTTCACTTCTAGATCATACACTACTACAAGTGATAACAAGAATCAGATAGATTTCAGCTTCGCAACAGGAGAGAATATCCTACCATAGTCAATTCCCTCCACCTGAGAATATCCCTTAGTGACCAATTGTGCCTTATGCTTCTTAATATTTCCATAAGGACCAAACTTCTTCTTGAACACCCATTTGCAACTAATAGGTTTACATCCAACAAGCAAGGGTACCAAATTCCAAGTATTATTTTTCTTCAATGCAACCATCTCTTCATCCAATCTAGAATTCATACAAGAATATGCATCATTAATACCTATAGCCTCTCTAAAAATCCTAGGATCATTAGTATTATCAATCAAAGCAAAAATGAAAATGGATTCCAACAAGGAATAACCAAACCTTTTTGGTTTCTGCCTAATATGTGTAGACCTCCTCAATTGATGAAGTTGATGTTATTCTTCTTCCTCAAAACTTTCAAAGCTGCTCAAGCTCTCCTCATCATCAGGTGAAACAAGAGTTTGCAGTTCACCTTTCATTGGAGTAGGTGGAATCATAACTACCTCCTTATGTTTATCCTCTTTCTTCGGTTGCAACTCAACAATGGAAGGTTTCATCTCTATGAAAATTACACTTCTACTATAGAGAACCTTCTAGGCCACTAGATCCCAAAGCTTGTACCCCTTCACACCAATACCATAACCAATGAAGACACATTTAACTACCTTGTTCTCCAATTTAGACCTCTTCTCAATAAAAAATGAGTGTAAGCTTCACAACCAAAAACTCTGAGATATCTCATCAAAATATTTTTACCAAACCACGCCTCCATGGGTGTCTTTTCAACAAGATATGATGTAGGAGATATGTTGATTAGATAACATGTAGTGGATACAACTTCAGCCCAAATTTTTTTCTCAAGGCCAACACCACTCAACATACTCCTATCCCTCTCCATCAATGTCTTACTCATCATCTCTGCAACTCCATTTTGTTGTGGGGAGTATCGAGTTGTCTTATGTCTCTCAATCCCATTCTCTTTACAAGACTTGTCAAATTCTACCAAATAAAACTCATCACCATTGTCAATCCTCAAACACTTAATATTTCTACTAGTCTGATTTTCAACCAAGTCCTTAAACTAACCAAAGACTTGAAATTTAATTCTAAGGAAATAAAAAAATTTACTTCTACTGTAATCATCTATGAAAGAAATAAAATGTACAAATTTTGATATCGAAGGAACATTTACAAGACCAAACTCATCTACATGAACATAGTGAAAATCCTAGATGACTTATGAGAACTAGAATAAAAAGAAACATGGTGTTTCTTTCCATACACACAATGTTCGCATAATTCAAACTTGAGATTAAATTCATCAAGGCTTTTATTTTCAGGGCTCTAAGACCTTTCTCACCAATGCGACCAATTCATTGGTGCCACAATATTGTCTTCTTTTTAGGAAGCTTCATTTCCAAGGAATGAGCTCCCTTAGGTACCCAAAAATGCACAACCATTAGATGTAGTTGCTACATATTTCTTCTCTACATGATCTAACGGTGAGGATGAAAATCCAAAGGTATCTTCTTTGGTGTATCACAATAACTATTGCACTGAACCATGCATGCATCCAACTTGTACAAGGTGCCAATCCAAACACCCTTAGCCAACACCATAGCTCCTCTTGTCATCTTGCATCCTCCACTGTGTTGGAATTTCAATTCACACTTCTAGTATGCGAATTATAAATGGAAAACTATGCACATATTAACTGCTCTTCGAATTAGGAGGGGAAGCTCCCTCTTTTCTAAAGTTTCTTAAAGAAAGTAAACTAAAACTAATTGCCAATATTTTTGTTCAGCTAAGAGCACAAGGTTATAAAAATCTAGCACCGTAGCTGAGATTTTCTCTTTTTGAATTTCGACTATGACTAAGCCTACTCTAATGATGCTTTTAGAAACTCAAATAAACTCAGAGCTTGAGAGTTAAAAGTAAAGAAGGAATTGATTCTTTAACACAAAACTCACATAAACTTACTCCCAATGCACACCTTAAGACTCATTGTACTTTAGATGCAAGCTGAAATAAATTTTATATAAGTGAAACACATAAAACGGAAAACTAAGACAGTAGATCAAAGCAACAAAGCATGCATAAGATTTTCTTCTCTCAAATTTCAAATAACAAATATTACACTTCTGGGATAGTAGGATTGTAGCAATAACAGGCTTACAGTTTTGTGATCAACCAGAATACATTGACACAAGACACATGAATTGAACAATAACTTGTAGCTAATAGGTAGGCATGCAAGCTCGCTCTTACACAAATTGAACTAACACTGAATAACAACTTCCAAGAAAAAGGAGGCTTAGCAATTTTCTATCACAATAACCATTAAAGAAAAATGGGCAAGGCTGCCCTTATTTATACACAAGTAGAGGAGTAGGGAGCACTAAAATCTCCTTGCTTTTACAACCAAGACTTTCCAACATGAAAGCTTTATTTCTAAAACTAAAACAAGATAAGCATCTAACAACCTTTGAAAGCAAAAAAAGGGAAAGTGATAACTATTACATCTTGATTCTTTTTGTTTCACAAAGAATGGATAAGGATGAGACAAGAATAGAAATAAAGCTCATAGAAAGCTTCAAGTTCATTGTTGCTTTAAATCTCAACCACATTTTCCAAAAAGTTGGAAACTGACTCTATCTGGAACATCAATACTATGCTTTTCCAGGATTTCTTCTCCTTTTGCAATTGATCTCAAAAAATATTTAACCTCATCATCCACTTTATTGAATCTTGCTGAAATCATGGCAATCTAACTCATCTTTCCGACAATAGGATCACTGCTAAAACTATCATGAACAAGATTATGGAATTCAATTTGCACTTCATCAAGCTCAATGAAACGTCCCATCATCATGATGATACTGACAAGGGATCTTTGAAACAAATACACTTATGAATCTAAGGACATCAACAATCTTCTATTTGTATTCAACTAGTTCTTCAGATATTCTTTCATAAGTCTTCACCTTGAAGAGATGTCGTTCTCTCCATGCAAGAATCTGTCTTTTATGTTCTTTAGCAACCACTAAATCATATGTTGTCTTCAAATCTATAATGATAATCTCATGTATTGGTTTCATCTCTGCTATACATTTTTCAAATCCTTGAATCCCTTGACCCAGATCATGGGTGTTATAACTTAACTGTTACATCTCTGCAAGCATAAATCTTCCCTTGATGATGAATTCTTCTATCCAATCCCACATATGCTTCCCATATACAACAAAATTTCTTAACTGATGTTGATCAACCAATGTCTCTAGAATTGTGGAAGCAATTGAGTAGCTTGTGAAATGCTGTGAAGAAGGTTAGAAATATATTGTCGGAGTTGCCAAATTTTAGCCTTGAGGGCTGCCTTATCTTCTCCATCTTTAAGTACTCTTTCCTTTAGATTTCCTGCTACAACCTCAAATATAATTACATTGGTGTGCCGAGTGCTCTTGCCGAGATTGGATTTGACGACCATGAAATCATCAACCTCCATCTCATCAACATTCTTATCTTCTAGAGGCATAACAGTCTCAATGATAATTTCACCTTTTGGATTCTTCTCCATGTGAACTTGTTTCATTGGTATCTTTATAGGTGTATCGGTAAATGCTGTCGAGCTTTGCAAAGTTTAGTTGATATGAAGGCCTCCTCCTCTTCCTTCCCAAGACGTTCTCAAGCCAAGACGAGGTGTCTTTACTAACTTCTCTAGGAGGTTTACCTTTAGCTTCATCAACTTCATCTTCTAAATCAATATGGATTGGAGAAGACCTTGGCGATGGTGGAGCATCTGGAGACGTGGGCACAACTTCTACTTGTGGTACAGGCTCTTTAGGTGGAACTTCTGCTACAACTGTTGGCTGCTCCTGCTAAACTTCCTCAAAAAAATATAGCTTTCTTCTTACATTCTTTTCCATTTTTCCAATCTTCAAACTTTCTGGAGGGTGACTCATGGCCTTCATTCTTGTTTGTGGTTTGGAAGAAGGTAGGGATGATTGCACTATCGGCAGTTCTACGACTTCTTGAGGTTTAGGAATACCTTGCTATTTTTAATGACATAGATCATTCTTTCTTCAATTGAAGTGCTTTCTTTTAGGGACCAATTGATTCATGAAAGTGGTTGCTGCTCAATTTGATTTCTAGCACACATAGGAAGAAGTACTTCTCCATCATCATCGAACAATCCTTCTATATCCATTGATAAGAAATAATCCATCTATTGGAGTGTGAATCTGTTATTACCACACTTTCGTACTTCAAATTCATCCTCGCAATTAGCCCATAAAGCTTCAGCTGCGGGCACATGCGCTTGATTTTGGCCAAGACGGGATGCAAAAAGGCCATGAGGATCATATGATTGCCTCTCATTGAACAACTTGAGGCCAAAATTTGATATTTCATCGCCCATTACCTTGGAATCCGTCGATGATCTACATCTATAGATACCCATCTCAACTGGAAAACTAAACACAACCTTCTTTTGGTTCCGCAAGAATGTGTGGACTTCATACACTTGCCTTAGAAACTACATGTAAACCACCTCATCTGTGGGATTTCTTGGCAACATGACTGGGGTACTTGAGAAGCCATACACTCTGATGTAGGAGAATGTAGGAAATTGGATGAACCAATCAGCCCATTCCCTCATTGCTACCCTAGAAATTGATGAAATCCGTACATGCAACTCATTGTCTAAGTCTCTCATCGTATACATCAAGAATGCATCATTGACCCGCCTATAATGATGTGTTGAATCTGAAAACTCCAATTGAGGGTAATGATGATAAACATGTTGTACATCCAAAGTTCCGTTGACATTCAATCCTTTGAATTTTCCTTGAAAGGCCACTAGGTAGACTAGATAGGAAATCATGTGAAACTCATGAATTTTGAAATATTCGGTCATCTAGTGATGGAGACTATCGCTGATCAAGGTTGACCAGTCATAGAGCTTTGTTTTGTTCATGATATGAGAGATGATATAGAACATCCAAGGCTGGAATTTAGTGGCTTCTACTTGACTAGTGATTTAGTTTTGTAGGGTAATCATTATTGCAATCTCCTCCTTGAATTATCCATGCCCGATGTTCTTTGGTAAAGTGTTGTGTTTCTCCTTCAACCATCTCTATGAAACTTTCTTCCGGTATTTTTCCTTGTGCATGTGCCACACCTTTTCACATTCTTCAATGGAGATGACCAAATTTTCTAACCAAGGTGGTATTGAAAAGCACTTTTCAACAACGTCCGACTTGAGACTACAAACAACTCTTCCATCTACTGCTTGAATTTATCGTGTTGTTGGATTGTAATGCTTGAAACAAGCAATTACAAAATCTAGACTTTGCACTGAGATGGGAATTGATGCTGCTGCAAGTAATCCAGAATGACCAAGGTGTCTAATTGCAACATTTCCCGCGTCTTCCAAAGCACACAAATTAAACACTGATTTTATATGATGAAAATCAGTTTCAAAAGTTTTGATGAAAATATGATACAACACTAACTTGGTTCTGAATTCGATGGGAGAGTACTCCATGGTGAAAACCTTGAAGTTTGACTGTAAACTTGATTATGCTTGGAAAAGTTCTGCACAAAAGCTAAAAATAGCTTGCTAATTTTTCTTCTTCAAACAGGCAAATTTTTTCAAAAATAATTTGAGATATGGGTTTTGTGTAGAATCTCGTTGGAAAGAGACCCAAATCATCAAATTTTGACAACTATTGATTACTGGTTGAAAAAGCAGAAACCCTAAAATTTTAGGTTTTTGTTGAAAAAAGCTGAGAGCTGGGTTTTGTACAAAATCACGTTTTGGATGAACCCAGTTGATTAGATTTTGAAAATACTGAAGATTTCTTGGAAATTCATAAAAAAAAGTAGGTTCTTGAAAGTTGATTTTTTTTCCAAAGTTGTAGAGAATAAAAAATTGAGATGACCCAGATTGTTGGAAATTGAAAAAGATGACCCCCTTCTTCTGAAAATTGATGCCCTGGAAATTTGAAGCATGAAAAAGCGAGCCTCTGTGTGAGTTGATTTGGAAAATGTGAAGAACTCTGAAAAAGCACCACGTTTTGGCCTACAAATCTTGAAATGAATAAAATTCTTTGTCTCCTCCTTTGGACGCCACCTGTAAAAATCTATGAATAATGAACGCCAAAGACATCTTAAATAGGTTTTGAGGATAAATAAAACACTTTATTCTCTAGCTTTAAATATTTTGAGGCCAATCTTAAGCAGGTTCGGCGAATGTGGATGTTGTTTGAGAGTTGAATGATGAAAATTTGGAAATTTCTCTAAGGCATAAAAACTTGGATGCCCTTCTAGGTAGACTTAGCTATTTTCTGACATTTTCAACTTTTTACTTGATTTCCCCTACTTAGGACTATATGGTAGTAGGGGTGGTTTTCAACCTGAATCAATATTTGATTTCCTTGATTATTTCCTTTTACCATGTTATTCTTTCTTGTGTTCCCTTGAAGTCTTTCTCCTAATTTGTTGGTTTTATTTTATCCATGACTTGTATGGTTGGGAAAACATGAGCTAGTTGGTCATATATACATGTAGATGACAATCCAACTTATTACTTGGTTATATTTTCTTTTCCTATTGGTTGTTCCCACTCAACTCCTCTGACATCTTAAAGTATTCTATCTTGTAATGGGTTCTAAAAATTAATAATACATAATTTATAGTATGGCTAAGAATTCCAAATTTCTTTGTGAAGTTGTATGTATTGATGTGTTCTCCAATACTATTGACTATTCTCACAAGAGAGAATCCTTTCCAATATTCTCTAATAAGAATTGAAATCCATACCAAATTTAGAATTAAAATTGGAAGGTTTTCACTTGAATTGAATGTGATGAACCATAATTTCTAAAACATCTTGATATTTTCATGAAATATGGTCCACCTTAGAAGACCTAACCTCTATGTTTTGAAGATAATGTGGTTGTAAAACCTTACAAAAAGTATGAAATTATCCACAAAATAAATAAATTTCTAATCCTCT
The DNA here is from genome assembly GCA_007258455.2 of Sequoia sempervirens. Taxonomy (NCBI): domain Eukaryota; kingdom Viridiplantae; phylum Streptophyta; class Pinopsida; order Cupressales; family Cupressaceae; genus Sequoia; species Sequoia sempervirens. The sequence continues at coordinate 10,167 of VDFB02256290.1, read as the reverse complement.
TGTACCCATAACACACGACTTATATTCAAGAAAGTTCCTATGAATAATCATGTAAGGTTATTCTCATCAACCAACCCTTGATGTTCTTCATTTTAACCATATTGAAAATTTGACCCATAGTGCAATTTAATACACATTTTAATCAAAGCAATATATAAGAACTTTATTGTGTTAAAAAATATCATATGAAGAGAAATATCTAGGATAATTTTATTGATAATAAAAGCAAATATACAATAAAACAAATTAACCTAACACTTTAATCTTTTTTACATGATTAATTTATCTAACCGCTAGACCTAAGAAAATATTACTAACCTATGGTCACCTTTTGAATTAGGCTTAAAATATTCTCACACCCTACTAGGAAAGAGCTATGCAACATAAAACTTATTCAAGCTCTACATAATACACAAAATTCCCTCTTAAGATCACTTATATTCATTTCACAAATTTTTTGGAAAATCTAATGTCAAATAGTTGCAATAAGACACTATAATAGAATGATTTTTTTTTTTCAAAATAATAGTTAAAATATGTATAGTGGTTAAAAATAGGAGCAACAATAAAAAATAGGAGAAACAATTAAATATAAAATTAGGAAGATAAAAAGATGATTTTTATTTTTATTTTTAAAAGTAAAGGTATGTTTAAAGTTTTTTATTTTATTGTTATAAGTAGAGAGGTTAGATCATTGTTAGGATAAAGTGAGAGAGTAAGAAAAATATTTTGATTGCAAGCTCAATATGATGTTATAGATAAATAGGAGACTGATTTGATTTAATATAAAGAGAAAATTGTTCCAAGAAAAATATTAAACAAATTTAAAATATTGTTAATGGAATTTAAGATTTTATGCTTATGATTTATTATTGAGTTTTTTTCCTACCCCTATTCCATTCAAAATTTCTCAATGGTGATATCAAATCCATTTTTATTAGTGTGCATGTGTGTAATTATCAATGCAAGTGAGAATTACACTAGATAAGTTTAGATTTGAAACTCCTTCACCAAAGTTCTAGATCTTGATACTTTGAAACAAAATTTAAAGTTTATTTGGTTTGATACAATCATAGCTAATAATAGTATAGTGTCAATTTCATAGTTTAAAGGTGAGAACTTTTATTATTAGATACATCAATTGAAAGCATATTAAATTAAAAATAAGTATGGGATATAGTAGCAAGTGTGTATGCTAAACCTTGAGATTAGAATACACTAAATGCAAAAAATAAGATAGAGAAGAAGAAAGATGAGAAAATGGATGTTCAAGAATTTTTCTATATATAGAGTGTAATAAATTTAGGTATTTATTTAAGAATCGCGAGTGTCAAGATGTCAAAGGAGGGATTGAAAACTTTAGAAAGTTTGTATCAAGGTATAAATCAAGTCAGGATTGTAAAACTTCAATCCATTAGAATAAATTTTGAGAATTTAAGAATGAAAGATAATGAAAAAGTTAAATATTATTATGCTAAGAGTAGCAAAATTAGTGAATAAGATGAGAACATATGACAAAACAATGAAAGATGATGTGGTTGTGAAGAAGATCTTGAGATCTGTTACACCCAAGTGGATGAATATTGTTATTACTTTAGAAGAATTAAAATATTTAAATAATTTAAATATTGAAGAGATAAATGGATCATTACTTACCCATGAAGAGAAAGTAAAGTGTATGGGTGGTCTAGATAAAAAATTATGTTAAAGATAAAGACTAGTAATAATCAAGGAGCAAGTACTAGTTTTCCTTAAGGAAATAAAGGGGAGAGCTCATATTGAGGGTTAAATTCTAACTTCAAAGGAAGAGGAAAAAGTAGAGGTTGTCATTTCTTATGAGTCAAAGATAGATTTAATGTAGGGAGTGTTGGTGTGAACATGGTATATTACCTAACTAGTTTCACTTTAGGACCTATTCACACCTAGTTACTTAAGCTTACTTACGTCCTTTACTTTTTGTGGATCATATCATAGGATTAAGGCATTTGTCATTATCTTAGTTTGTCTTAGGGTTTCATATAAGGTTTTATCCTTGCCTATATAGCAAGGTCATCTTATTATTTTATATATTTTTGTTTTCATTATTTTTGGCAATATAGCAATTCTTTCTATTCCATCTCTCTTGTGGAAGGTATTTGGTCTTGTTAATTACATTATTGCACCTAAGATTTATTTTATTTTTTCAACATGGTATGAGAGCTTTAAATTAATAAATTCATTCTCATTTTTAAAATTATTTTTTCTAGTAATTTTTACAAGTTACCTCTTGGAGAAAAATAGACCTCAGTTGTGCTCAAAATTCCCCAAAACTTATAAATCTATATAAATAACAATAGGGTTTGGTGAAAAAAATTAAACATTTTTAGGGTCAATCATGCATATTGATGTGCCATCTATATTTTTACTATCAGATTAATAGCTTATTTTCTATCTATGCATTTTTCAAGTAGTGTCATTATAGTCACTCATGAAAAATCATGTCTTTGATCTTAATGTTCATCTTGATTCTAAATAAGGTTCTTCAATTTCAACACTATAACAATTTTTTTGACAATTGTTTGTAGCTTCTTCATTCTTTGGTGGTGTTCTTCATGTTCTTCTTCACATTCCTACTCTTGTTAGGATAAATTTAGGAGGCTTCTTATTCCTTCACATTTTTTCCCTCTTATTAAGGGGATTTATATTATATCTTGTGATGAAAGTTGTCTTTGGGGAGTCCTTCCTTAGTACATATGTTATTTTCATGATATTTTCTCTTTTGGAGGGATATTGTCCTATGTTTTTTCTACCTTTAATCCACTTGTGAGAATTGTTTTTGTACATGAGTACCTAACACTTCCTTGTAGCTAGGTTTGATCCTTACATATTTGCATATTTTATCATTCTCCCCAAGTTGAATTTAAGGGAGGTGTTGGTGTGAACATAATATATTACCTAATTAGTTTCACTTTAAAACCTATTCACACCTATTTATTTAAGAGTGCTTAGGTAATTTACTTTATGTGTCTCATAACATAGGATTAAGATAATTGTCATGATCTTACTTTCTCTTGGGGTTTCGTCTATAGTTTTATCCTTATCTATATAGAAATGTCATCTTATTATTTTATATAATTTTACATTTAATTATTTCCTAAAAATATATCAATTCTTTCTATTGCATCTCTCTTGTGGAAGGTATTTGGTCTTGTTGATTAGACTATTGAATTTGTGATTTCTTTCATTACTTCAACAAGGTCACAATTGCAATGTTATTAGTGTAAAATATTTAGTCATATAGAAAGAGACTAAAAATTTAAGAATTCAAATGAAGGAATTAAAAAACTATGCACGAGAAAATATAAATAATGAAAATAAAATTTCAAAGAAAAATGAAAATCCACCACACTACTCTCTATCATGCAACACTATCAAAAACACAAGTAATGAGATATGATTTCTAGATTCAAGTTGTTCTAATCACATAATAGGTTATAGAGAAAAAAAAAAAATTTAATGAAAATTTTAAAAGTGAAATAAGATTGGGTGATAATAAAGTACTTGAAGTTCATGGAAAAGGAAAATTGGATATAAAATATAGACAAGGAAACACATATATTGTTGATTCTATGCCCCTAACCCTATAACGTGTATAGGGTTATGAGTAGTAATCATATGACTACCTTTTTTTTTTAGACTGCAGGAATTGGTCGGGTATCTATCCCTTATAAACTGCAGTGTGCCTGGTAAAATTTTTTCACATGACTGGTGGCGCTGGCGTGACACGCCCTCTTGTACCACGAGGACAGTGGGGAGACTAGACCTCATGACCTCTTTCCTACAACAAGATGCTTTAGCCAATTGAGCTAGGACCACTGCCCCAATCATATGACTACCTTAACTCTTAATAAGTTATATAATTATTATTATAATCATATATTGGTAGTTAGGTCACCTTGAGGGTTATAATTAAGTTTGTAAATAAGCTTAGGTAGAAACCTAGGTATGATTAGGTATATATAGGAGCCAGTGGATGGTTATTATGATAATTTTGAGTATTGTGTTCTTGTTGAAGATTATTAGAGGTATCATCTCAAAGTGGATTAAGAGGTTCCCCCCTTGAAGTGACATATTATTATCAAGTATTTACAACATATTTACTATTATATTCTTCTATTGTGCAAGTTATTTCATTACAAGTGGTATTTGGGCATGATCTTGGCATCATGAAGACAAGGTAATTTTTTTTAAATTTTGGAGGTCATTTTAGGAAGTGTGTATGCCTCCTATTTTGGAGAAATTTTTATTGATTTAATAAAAAATCAAGGTCACATTGAAGCCAATATAGTATAAATTTGAAGGAAATTAAGTAGAATTTAAGGAGTTAGTAAAAAATTAGGGTTAAATTAGCGTTTTCACCTAATTCACTCCCAAAGCCAACAATAAACGAATTGTTTTTTAATATTTATAGGGTTTATCAAGAATTTATTTCTCTGGCTACAGTCCATATTTGAGGTCATTTTAAGTATAAATAAAGGATTTATTATAAAATTAGGACATCAATAGATTCACTCCTAAGGCTACAAATCAATGAATTTCTTAGATATTTTTTTCTAGGAAGTTAGATATAGACCCTAGTAAGCTACAATAGAAAATTTAAATTACTTTGATGTGTTTTGTGTCATTTATTGAAAAACTATTTTGTTGCACCATGATGGGATCTTCTAAAAGAGCCAAAAAGAATCCTATCACAACTAAAAAATCTCTAGACAAGGATGGTTTAGAAATTGAGGATATTGATCCGAATGATATGAAGAATGAAAAACTAAGGTTAATGAAGGTATTTCATAATTGAAGGTAGAGATGACATCTATGAGCAGATATCATTGGACTATTGAGTAAAATGGATTTCCTTATTAGTATGAACTCTAAGGGAGCATAATCACATAATAGAAATTAGGAGAAAAGTGGTTAAATTAAATAGACATGATGCTCATGGGTTTGAATTAGATCTCAAGAAGAATCAACACTCCAATAATTCAGTGGCTAGCACTCATATGAGATCTCAAAACCTGCTACAAAAGGAGTCAAGACAATAATATCTTTCCATGTAGTATCATTGTACTTGGAGAAATTAAAAAATAAAGAAGAAGAATAAAAAGGACGAGGACGAGGAGGACCAAGAAGATGAGACTTGAAGGAGAAGAAGAAGAGGAAAATGAGACACGCCAATAACATATTTCCATGTACTATCACTACTTAGAGAAATTAAAAAAGAATTACCTCATAAAGGAAATTTTGGTCATGCCATTCAATTAATGCTAGGGTACCATCTACCACCCTTTAGCTCTTCATCAAAAGTACAAAAAAAGGATACATAAATGGAAGAAAATATTCAACATTAGCAAGAGTTATCCTCTAGTCTTAGGGAAAAAAAGGCAAACTACAAGACAAAATTAAAGGGAAAATGGATCAATGGAAAATTCTCACACAGAAAACCTATGCTACATACAAAAGGAAGACCCATATTGGAGCCTAAGTTAATTCTTCAAACATTCATAATAAAGCTAATGAATGAAAAAATCATAAAGTACCTCATGAAATGGAAGTATTTACTAGTCATAGTTATCATATTGGAAGATGAAGATTTTATGTAGCATCTAAAATTGATTGTCATTAAGGACAATGTGTTTGTAGAGAGAGGAAAATATTATGCCCCTAACCCTATAGTGTGTATTGGGTTATGATTATTCATCTTGTGGTCACCTAGTTAATTATGAAACTTAGGTCATCCTATGGTTATAATTATCTAAGTTGGCCTAGGTGACAACAAAGGCATAAGTAGGTATATATAGGAGCTTGTGGGTGGTTACTATGTTCATTTTGAGTATTATGTTCTTATTGAAAACTATTTGGGGTATCCCCATAAAATTGGATCATGAGATTCCCCCCTTGAAGTGACATATTATTATCAAGTATTTACAACATATTTCCTATTATATTCTTCTATTATGCAATTTTTTCATTACAGTTGATGTATTCCACTCACCATAACTAAGGCATAATTTTATGAGTGATGGTCAACTAGTTGAGAATGAACTTCTGGTATTTGATGTTAAAGTTTGTACTATCTATGATAAGAGACAAGGAGGAAAAATGACTTATTCTACAAAGATGACAAAGAAGTGAATGTTTCTATTGATAATCAAATAAAGTGAATCAAATTTATACTATGCTACTATTGAGGATGCAAGTTGGTTATGACACCAATGCATGAACACCTTAATTTTTTAGGATTGCATGTGGTATCAAATAAATATTGTACATGGCTTTCCAAAAATTCAAGCAAGAGGGAAAAAGTGCACAAGGGTTGTGCACTTGAGAAAAAAACACAAGGACATGTTTCCTAGAAGTGCATGGAGATGAAGTAAGACACTAAATCTTATTCATTTTGATTTATATGGTCATATGCCCAATGCAAACATAGGTATGAAATACTAGAATGATTACATTTATTGATGATTTTACTATATACATATGGGTTTATTTTTTCAAGAATACGAGTGATTCTTTTGAATCATTTAAAATATTTAAAGTTATGATACAAAAATAAAGTAGAAGGTTTTAAGTTTTTAAGCATAGATAGAAGAGGTGAATTTTTTTTAAAATAATTTAATGAATTTTGTGTAAGAAGTGGGATAAATAGATAATTTAATACCTTACACACCACAACAAAATGGAGTGGTAGAAATAAATAATAGAACAACAATAGAATTACTAATAAGAATGCTAGGAGCAAAGCATATGGAAAAAATATTTTGGGCAGAAGCAATTAACACTATTGTTTACATCATGAATAAGAGTTCAATTATTGCAATAAGAAATAAGACACCATATGAAGCTTGGTATAGGAGAAAGATTTTAAAGGCACACTTGAAAGTATTTAATTTTTTAACTTGTGTTCACATAAATGATGAGAAAATAAATAAGTTGGATATGAAGAGTGATACATGCATATTTACATGTTATAGTACAAAAAGTAAAAACTACAAGTTTTATCCCCTCAAGTTCCGAAGAATTTTTTTCAAAAGATGGTATATTTTTGAAGGAGTTTATGAAAATCATTTGAAGAAAGGAAAATAGTATATCAAGGAATAGTTTGGGATCAAGAAGAAAAAGAGGAAACTTCAAGATCTACATAAGTTCAAGCATTGCTACACAAAGAAAGAAGGCAATTCAAACTTCTCTAAATCTAAGATTATAATTTTGTAAGAAGATTAAAAAGAAATCAAGTTAGAGGAAGCAATGAAGATGATGAATTGGTTAATTTTGCATTATTTTCAAATATTGATATGAACCATTCTAATTTTGAAGTTGTGGAAAAGAAAAATAATAGATTAAATCAATAGAAGATGATATTAATGTTGTTGAAATAAACTTGGGAGCTTGTAAAGTTGTCAAAAGACAAAGTGATGAGAAATTAAATGGATTTACAAGAGAAAGTACAAGATTGATGGTAGATTTGAAATATACAAAGTTATATTGGTTGCAAAAGGATATGCTCAAAGCTATGATATAGATTATGAAGAGATATATGCACCTATTGCAAGGCATGACACTACAAGATTGGTAGTATCATTAATAAAACACAAAGGATAGAAATTACACCAATCATTTGTGAAGAGTGTTTTTTTGAATGAATACATTAAATAGGAAGTATATGTGGATCAACCACAAGGATTTGAAGAAGGAAAAGAATGATATATTTTCAAATTGAAGAAAGTGTTCTATGGATTCAAGCAAGCACCAAGAACATGGTGTTCAAGAATTGATACATTATTTTTAGCAAATGAATATGTGAGAAGTAAGAATGAGACTATACTATGTTTTTAAAAGGAAATGAAACAATTTGTGTATGTCTATATGTTGATAAATTAAACTATACATGAAGCTCAAATAAAATAAAGAGATAATTCAAAAATCTAATGATGAAAGAGTTTGAAATGGCTGAATTAGGGCTAGTGCAATATTTTCTTGGCATGGAGGTACACTAATCTTATAGTAAGATATTTATTTGTCAAATTAAGTATGTGATATATGTCAAATAATTTTAATGTGGTAGATTGTAAAGGATATGATGTGCCAATTGGACTTGATGAAAAATCAATGAAAAACAATAGATCAACAAATATTGAAGAGAAATATGAAAGCAATATCCAAAGTTTAATTTACTTGACAACTACAAGGATAAATATTATGTTTATAGTATAATTGATTTCAAAATATATGAGTGAACATACAAAATATATTTACAAATAATAATAATAGTAATAATAAGGTATGCAAAAGGAACAAAGGATCATGGAATTTATTATCATATAGTTGAAGATGCAAATTTGTTTGGTTATTCAAATTTAAAGTAGATAGTAATATTAGATGATTGTTAACTTGTTTTAATTAGTCTTTTCCAAGACTACATAAAACAAAACAATGTAATGGTATAATCATTCTTCAAAATGTGATGGTATAATCATTCTTCAAATTGTAAGGGGAAACTCTAAGATTTAGCTAAACTTAACACTAATTTTTTTTACAAAGATACAAATTATATAATATTTCAATAGGGTTTTTTAATTAAATATAAATACTTGACTAACTATGTTTTTTTTCTTGAGATGTGGCACTAGAGTGTCAAAAATTAAGGCTTGTAATGAGATTTTTGGATTAAGGAGGGTAAACACTTGAAGGATGAAAATATAGAACCTCCTACTAGTTAAAGCAAAGACCAATGAACTTACATCAACAACAAAGAATTCGGTTAACACCACATGATTTTATGAAATGAGCAACTTGCTATAAAGATTACAACTTAAAAAGATAAATTTACCAATAGAAATCTTGAAAAATACAATATTTTGTCAATTTAATTCATGAAAGTACAAACATGGAATCACAATTACATAATCACTTTACTAAGCAATGGCTTTAACAACGTAAACATGACTTCCACCAACATTCATTAACTTTCATTGCAATAAAACTTGATTGACAATTCTTCAACACAAGCCTACACTTTACTATCATTGTAAATTATGTGCTCAATGCACTTATTCATAAGCTCTCCAGAAGAAGATTTTAGAGATAAAATAATAAATAATATTTTCATAAAATTGTTTCTTTAAAGCAACCCTATCCCTATCTTCTAAAAAGGGTAAATAAAAGAATTTTATAGGTATTCTAATCCAAAAACAAATAATTAAATACAATGGCCTAAAAATAGGCTTGGGTCTATCTCAAAAAAAAATAGCAACTTTTATCACAATTCATATTTCAAAAATCTAAAATGACTTCAACTTGCAAAATTTGTTTTCTTTCTAATCTTGTTGAACTTTTCCTTGAAATCAATCAAAATTGTTGAAAACTTAAACTTGATTTACTAGACACTCTTATCTTTTTGGATGCAAGTTATTGATGCTCTAAACCTTAAAAAAATTACTATTATTAATGATTCCAAGTTTGGAAGATCAGGCAACAAACTTGATTAATGGTGAACAAAATGACATTGTGAAAATTTTAGTAACCACTTATAGCCTAGCCAACAAAGTGTGGGGGTTGTGACTTCATAACACATTTTCTAAGGTTTAAGTTGCAATTTTTTGTTGGTTATGCCACCATGAAAATGCAACTTCCTTTGATTTCCTTTCATTTTCATGCTAATGGCATTTTTATCAATTAGGCACCATTTAATTGTCACTAGTTTAGACTAGTCATATCATTCAAAAAGTGTGATTCTTGTATGTTTACCTTATAACCTGTTATGTTGGTGCTCACTAAACCAATTGCCTTGTTTGCAATGGTACTCATCACATATTCTTTCAAAGGTTCCCTTTGTGATGAAGTTCACTTATGCTTTTACCACTTTTGGCACATTTTTTCCTTATTTCTTCCTATTTGTCATGGTTTTGATCATCACTTGCTAATAGAATCAAATTTTTAGAATGGAAATACCATTAAAAAAGTGTGATTCACCTCACATTTCCATACCCAATGTGTTTTCCCTTAATGCTAGTCAATTGAATCAAAGTTTTACATTAGCATTGACAACTAGTTGTGATTTAAAAACTCCAATTTCTTGGTTAGTGGAATTTTGACTTGACTTTGTTATTTTGTCACCATCTAGACATGCCT